>JAQFZL010000156.1:0-21303 GCA_034695685.1 Galumna lanceata
AAAAGGATAAATATTCTTAAGATATTATTCCGGTATTTATGCAGAAAATAAAAAAACTTTATTTGATTTCAACTCTTAAATTCAAAGCTAATACCATTCAATAGAATGTGATTCAAATGCATGGTTTAAGCGTTGGAAATAAATTGACAAGATCAAATCATATTATTTAAATGATCTTAGAAAAAAAGAAATTAAAGGAAAAATAAAACTCTTTTAAATTCAGTCAATTTTATGTGAGTTCAATGTTTTGTTTCACTTTTTTTATAATGAAATTCAATAAGTATTTGAAATTTATAGCATAAAAAGAAAAAAATAATAAAGAAAGAATTAATAAAAATAAAAATAACCTTGGTAATAAATCTATGTAAGTATATGACAAACTTATCTATTAAAAGATGAATATTCTTTAGAAATATTCTTTTTAATTGTAATTACTTTGGGATTATTTGTCATCATTTCAATGAAGAAACTGTAAAAATAGTTTACACAAACATTTGCCCAAAAGTTTTGCCAATAATTTATGCTTAAATGCAATTAAATATTTATTTTATTTGAAATGAAAAATAATGTTTCAAAAAAGGTTCGTTCAATAGAGCGTTGAAAACAAATTCAATAAAAATAGAGATCTTCTGTGTATAAATTCCCTCTATTTTTGTTAGAAAACACTTTTATTTTGCATTTCTATTGAAACTAATATTGAAATTTGTTTGAATCACGAATTTTTCGGCGAACAAATCGATAACTTTTTATGAATAAAATACTTTTGGATCAATCATTTCAATTAAATAAGAATAAGTAAAACTCAAATAAGATATTCATTCTATACCTCTACTCAAAAAAAGCATCAGAATTCATTGTGAGCTAGAACATATCTTTTAGAAAGGTCAATATAGCGACAAAACTTGAATTCATAAAATGAAAATATTAACTATATATAAGCAAGTACAACTTTATGAAACTCGAGGATCATATGTTAAGAGCCTCTGTTTGCCATTAAATCACCTTGATCATTGCTTCTAAACCAAATGATAAAATGTAATGAAAAGAAATTGAAAATTGTTTACGATTGCGATACTCTTTCTTTTATTATAAATATGAGTATAAAAATATTGTCTAATAAATCATATTTTTGATATAAATATATGGTTAGAGACTCTAACTTAGAGTCTAACGTTTAGAGCGTTGCACTACTCTATTGTCAAACATTTACAGTTAAATTGCAGTGAAATGAAATGAGAGAATGGAATCCATAAGAAGTAGAAGACCTGTCATTGACTGTAAGTTTTGTTTGGATCTTAACATTTGACAGGAATTTGTTGGACACAATCCCCGTTAAGCCGGGTTTTCATGTATGAGATTTTTCAATGTAAATGGTTTTCACACTTTTCTTAGCGATGAAAGAAAGTCGCTCTGAATCTAATGTTTTCTCCATTGATTTCAAATATCTTCTAATATCTGTCGACAGTTTTCTGATTCAGTTATTCCTTTATAGAATTGAAGTTAAATTAAAGTTTCAAACAAACAGTGATTTATATTTTATAAATACATTTCATGACATGACATGAGAGCCATTAAACATATATAAGCCGTCAAAACAGTCAACGATTTCTCTTATTTTTGGCTTTCAATAAGATCTATATATGAAATGCAATTTTAAAGAACTTCCACCCAAACCATTTATATTTATTTATTTGTTTAATCAAAAACTTTTAAAAGAAATTTTGATTTTATGATTCAATTCTATAAATATTTGGATTTTAATATATAAACTCTAATATAAATATAAATATTTTTCAAATTTAAATGAATTTAAATAATTCGCAGAAATATATTTCGGGACTAAATTCAGATTCTAATGAAAAAAATCTGCAAATTTTGCAGAACTGTTCAGATAATGTAATCGATCTTTAAGTCAGACACATATATTCTCTCTCTCTCTCTCCCTCCCTCCCTCTCACTCTCTGTCCCTCCCTCTCTCTCCCTCTCCCCACAACTAATCCTGACTAATAAAAACTTTTGCGATGTTTTCAGAGACTTTGCTTTTAACTGATCAGTTGAGTTCCACTATTTGTCGAGACATTAATTCACAGATTCTGTTCTTTGATTGCAATCATTGCAATCAATACATTAAATTAAATCTTATTTTTCAAATCCGTCTGTTTTTAGGCTATGATTACTGTTAAGAGCTTTGGCACAAATATTCCATTTTCTTGTTTTCTTGACTCAAATATGTCGTTCACTATTTATATCATATTCTCTTTATTTATCTCATTTTTGTCGAACATATCTTTACTTTTCCTCATTTTATTTGCCGTTCAATAAATGCATTTATTTTCGATATAATTTAGTCAGAGATTGCATTCAATTGTTATGAAAAAAATGATAAATAACTGAATTTAAGCAGGGCAAATTTTATATACCATTTGGGATTACATTTAGTGTTCAGGTATATACAACACATGACTAAACAGTTACCACCACTTATTTATATTCAAAAGTCATAGTCTTGAATAATAATTATTCTTTAAAAAGTGATGGCAAACCTCATCGACTGAAGATATCAAGAGATTAGAATTTCATGAATATTTTGAACACACTTTGAGTTTTAAAAATTTTGTTTTAAAAGTTTTATTAATATTTTTTTTTTCAGTTTTAAGTTTGAGTTTAACTTAAAATTAAAAGGATTAGATTTGACGGACAATTTTTTAGCTATTAGATGATCATCTAGGTTCAATTAGTTTTATTTTCACAACACAAAAAAATTTAACCCAAAAATCAGTCATTTGTAAACATTGTTTCATTAATTTATAGACTCATAAAAAAATATTTTTTTACCTTAAATTGAGTCAAAACATGATTTTTTATATTAAAAACAATTAAAACTCAAAACATTTGCGTATTTTAATTAAAAATAGACTTCTGTTGAAAACACTTATCATTAAAGAAGAGTAGAAAACATTTTAATTAAAAGAGCATTAATGGAAAACATGGAAAACAAGTAATTGTATGTAAGACTAAATATCAAATTTAAATCTTGTTTTCTATGAAATGAACCCTTTGTGCTCATCACTAGTCATTCAATATTTAGCCTTTAAAAGGTTTTCAATGCAATACCAAATTCACTAAAAGTTCTTTAAGAGAAGAGCACTACTGGTAGTCAATAAGTGCAAAGAATTATTGTTGGAAAGTATGTTTTGAAGGGCAGAATCGTGTTTTTCCACTAAATATAACAAAAAAATTTACCGGATTTGCTCCTAAAGTGCACTAAAGATAACCGAAATGTTTGGAATATTAAAGAATTGTTCCTTTTTTAGATCCATATCTAAGTTTGAATACATATTAATAATATGTATTATTATTCTATAATATTATATTATTACAGAATTATGTGTTATAGAATAATAATACCAACATTAACAACATTAACTAGATTATTCTGAAACTCAAACCAATACAGTTGTAATGTTTTACTTTTCTATTAAATGAATTTATTATTTATTGAGAGATAAAACGATAATAATATGACTTTATTTATAATTATATGAAATAACTAAAGAAACAAACAGTTAAGAAGTGATGAAAATCTATTCATTTATTAATTCTGAGTTTATTTTTATTAGTCACTGAAGAAAAGCTAACCCTCGAGAAAACTGTTGGTATTAATTCTAGTAAATAGTTTTTCAAACCTTTTATTAATATAAATGTTTTGCCACAAAAAAAACAGAGTTTTATCTAAATATAAGTTATAGTACTTAAAGAGATTTTCAGAACCGAAATATTGTTTTATATTTAAAAATGTTTTAATTTAAACAAAATTCAAATTTTATTCTGAAAATATATTTTCAGTTTTATTAGGATTTTTCTGAGACTTGTTTTGATGAGTCAGTGATTTTTGAGTACAATATGTTGTAATTCAAATAATGTTTTTCTTAACACTAAATATCGAAATAAAGTGTATTAATAATAAGAGGCAATCATTTTAAACGATAGACTCATTTTGGGGACTAATGTCTGATTTATTGACATTTATTGCGCTCAGAATTAATGATTTCCAAACAGAATATCTCTTTGTTTTGTAATTATTTGACTTTGAGTTGGACTAAGAAAACGACTTTTTCTTTCAATCGATTTCTTGGAATCAAATGTGAAAATAGAGAACATATTAATAAAAGTTAATAAAAAACGTCTTCTCATCAAATAATTTGATTCCGGTATTGATTATTAATATCTATCTTTTCTTCGCTTTATTTATAATTAAATATAGAGTTCTGTGTCTTTTGTATCAATTCTTACGACATTTACTAAATAAAATGTAGTGTTTTTGTGGTTTTCTCTAATATATCTGTTGCTTTTGCCTACTTTTGCCCACTTTTTCACAATTAATGGCAAATTTTCATCGATTTATTCATTTTATTTTCACTTTACTTATGAAATAAAATTATTGTAAAACTTTTGGTTAGTCTTTGGCCCAATTCATACAAAAGAGTCACTAACTTTTGTCTGACTTCTTTTACATCACAATATAAGTAATTTTTATAATTGACTCAAACTTTTCCATCATTTCATTTATTTATTAAAATTAATTCATTCAAATATTTTATTGAATGCATTCAATGAATACTATTTAAAAATAAGTCTAAAATATTTTAACTTAAATATAAATATTAATTGAATTAATGGGACTATCATTTGAAGGGATGTCTATTCTGTTAGGGATAATATATTGAAGTGAATATTCACTTACCTCTTGTCAAAGGCGTCCAAAACGACATCAAAGCGATAGATATTTGTATAATAGTATAGGAATCAAAGCATGTCATCATATTAGTCGTATATTCATTTACTTTCCATTATTTCCCGATTATAACATCTTTGAGTTTATGTATGCAATGGTTTATCGTATGGAAAGAGTTGTCTCATAATAGGAAAACTTAGTTGATATCAAATTTCAAAGCAAATGTCAAATCCTTTTAGTGTTAATTTGTTTTACACCAAAATTCACAATAAAATTGACTGAAAGTATAACTTTTGTCAACAATTTTAAAGTCTTATTTAGTTCTGAAGTCAACTAAAACTCAATTAATTAATCCATTATTTGTCTGAAACTTTGAGGCATTTGTTGTCGCAAACAGATATTTAGTGGTTATCTAACGGTGGGAATCGTCTGCAGAGACACAGTCTTAGGGTTTTGTATAACTTTGAATTACAAACAGTCCTTCAAATGAGTGCAAAGCGCATGACTATCAATAACAACAATATATATTACGTTTCTTAACATTACTTTTCTTGAAAGGGTGTTATATATAATACACGTAATGTATTAAATGATAAGTGTTTTCATGTCTAGTCATGCGCTTTAGAATAATGTAAGTGTCGGTCAGACTCTCTCTTATTGGAAGTTAAAGACAATAATTGTAATATACTGTCAATAGAAAAGGTTGGGAACAGTTTTCAATTTGGATCTAATAATTGTAATGCAAAAGACAACTACTATTCTGCCATACTTTGAACGCACACTCAAAGTCGGTGAACCCTCACAACCAAATCTTCTCTGTTGTTGTATTGGAGTGCATGCGCTCACATATTATTCTTTAGCTATTCTTCGACAACATCTGTGGACACACAACACAACTATTGATAATAAATAATTCCAATCGATTTCTGTGTACTTTGTTTTGGTTTCAAACAATTATTAACTTTTAAACCAAATTAATGCAAATTTAGTCAACCGATTAAACATATAAAGACTTTATAAAAGTAAAGTCAAAGTTTAGATCCTATAGTCAGTCATTCAGTGGTCAGAATTATTATGAAAACTCTTGTGAAGAATATCCACTCTTTTATTATCTATTGATTAAAATGAAAGGAATAGCTTTGGTTTCAAAATTGATTATCGAAACTGATTTCAATAATAAAATTTAAATTTTAAATATGTTCACCAAAAAAGGGTGAGAAGTTTATAGCAAAATGTAGCATGGTCATATAGCTCATATTGCTCTTTTCGTTGGGTTAAACAATTTTAAAAACACGAATTCTTCTGTTAGTCCTTCTATTGTGAAGTTTTATCTATAAAATGGATTTTGATATCACTAGATATTCAGCGATAATTGAATTTAAATTTTATTTTCAAATATAAAAACATTTTATTGGATGTAATTGAATGAGAATTAATGAGTTACCACATAATCGATAAGTAGAGCCATAATCAGGGCAATAAAATGACAATAATGAGGGTAATTCAGTTCCATATGAAATGATTGATGAATTTCTTATAAAACTTACGGCAAAACTCATACTTATTTGAAATGAAATATACTTTCGATTTATTTGAAAACGAATCGATTCTATGAACAAATGTCTGAACAAAACAACAGTAATTACAATAGAAATGATGACAACAAATATGAAACATTTATAAGGAATGGCCAGAGAGGGCTCAAACCGACCCTTAAGATAAGCAAAGGATATAAAATGGTTGACAATCAATAAGAAATCTCTTGGAGTTATCGATCAGTCAGTGACTAATCAATTCCTAAAATTGTGGCCATTCTTTCATTAAACTGAATTTGATTATTAAATCCTCGCTTTTGTAAAACCATAGACTTAATAGTATTAAATATTGAGTTAAACATCAGATAAATATCCAGATTCTTATAAAAAGCCACAATTGGTATACATTTTTATTACAGAATGAATGAGTTATTTGAGTAAAGTTTTAAAAATCAAAAGAATAAAGTTTTGAATAATGCGATGAAACGGAAGAATATATAAAATGACTTAATGTTTGCCCTTCTGGTCATCTTTTTCTCCTTTCAGACGAAATGTTCAATAATTATATGTTTAGCGAGTCTTTCAGATGTCGTCTTCCGTTATTACGTCTCCTTTTTTTGCCTCTTTTCCTCTGATTGTTGCTTTTAACAGGATTTTCAGGTTGATTCTTCATCATCATGCCATCTATTAGACACATTAGACACAGTTAATAATATTATACACTTCTATGATTAGAGATTCTCTCATCTATGATCAACCAATATGATCAAATATGATCAAGGACGTTTTTTTTAAATTAATGCTTAAAAGCCATAATTATATTTAAAAAGAAATTAAGTATATATTTAATGTGAAAGAGTTTGCAAATTTCAACACTTCAGTAGTATTTATAGTTTTAAGTTGAATCATACCTAGATCATCGGCACAGATAGGACAGCATTCATTATTCTTATTGATGACAACACTACAGGCAATGATTTTTGGACAAACGATTCGTTTGCATTTCGAGTGACTGTCCTATAATTCACATCAAAATAATATATTTAGTAAAACAAATGACATCTCAAGTATTGTAAAAAGTATTATAAAAAAAAAGTATAAACTTTATACTATAAAGTTTTGTAAACAATTACTGAATAACTTGTTTTGAACTTGCTTAGACAGACCAAGGACTATTTTCGTATAAAATTTATACTATAAATCAATACAAGAATTATGTTTTGATTTCCTTATGTTAATGTATTTCAAAGTAAATGCTTTGAAAAACGTGTGAAATATATTTTTATAAAATATTCTTTTATGAATTAGTGGTCATACCTTACAACGACATTTAACACACTTGACTTCACCGAATGGCTGAACACTTGGGTGCCATTCGTCTCCATTTGGATAAACTCTTCCTCTAAATTTACAGCCTTTTTATTGGAGCAGAAAAAGTGATAAAATGTATTTCCGATTAGAATTAATGATTTATTTGTAACTAAATATAAGGGAATAAATGAATGAATACCTCCTAAAGCCATCAATTCATAGGGATCTTTGAATCCTCCGCCAATTATTGATCGCTGATCACCCAATTGGTCGACAGAAACAATTGATTTGACGGGAAGTACGTCTGAAACACAGATAACATTATTAATGATTCCATCTCTAATAACTGAATTAAAAGCATAGATTATTATTATTATTATTATTATATTAGAAAAGAAAATATTATGAATATATTTGTAATGAATTCATTACTCGGACAGCGTTTGCAACAATCCATAGGATTCTCTCGATAGGCTTCGTGTTCAGGACATGTCAGCGCCGGACAGTCTGTGTTTCTCTCGCATTGAATGGTTAACGAATCGGACTAATAAGAGTGAAAAGCAAAGAATAGTTAGACATATGAGTCAGTAATTAAAGTGGTATTAGATTACCAGACAAGTGCAGAGCGAACACTTGTCGAAACCGAAAGGGGGCAGATATGGGTGCCATCGACTTCCAGCCAAATGAAACTTTTTGTCGCCCTCTAAATAACAACCTTTTGTCGATGAGATGTTTGCGTCTAACGATTCTGATGGGTGACAGTCGAGACATAGTTGTAATCGTTTATGTTTAGGAAACTCTACTCTATTTATAATTGTATGGCAGACCTAATTGGTTGGCACAGACAGGACAACAGGAACCAGTTATGGTCGTCTGATTAGAACAGTTTAATTTCGGACAGATTTCATGTTCGCATTTGACTCGTCCTCTCTATAAACAAAAACAAAAGATTGGAATAATTCGTGAGAAAAAGATATATAATATGAAATAAATTCAGGTTATGTCGGGTTCATATTAACTGAGTCTCCTCTAATTGCCATAAATTCTTTGGATATCATATTTTTATTATTAAACAAATATATATTTATTGTTAATTGATTTATTCCATAACTAACTGACTGTCTCTGTCTCTAATAAAATGTTTATTTATTCTAACGATTGCGGGGGAGATATCCATGAGATATCTACTAACACAAGACATTTGTAAATAATTTAAGAAATATTTTTCTCATATACTGTATGTCAAATCACTATTGGAAATATCCTTAATTTAAGTCATTCCTCACACAAATAGATTAAAATGGAAAAGGATTTCAATATAAAAAAGTATTTATAAGTCGTGTTTAATCAGAAACAGTGCAGACATTCCCAAAGAGTTGCATAATTACCCAACTCTTTCAACAACTCTTTGGTTACTATATTTTTAACACTCAGTCTAACCGACGTCTAAATTGAATTATTCGCAGACTTTCTAAAAATTGAGAAAAAAATTGGCAAAAATTGTATCACTATTTATACGTTCAGTTCTATTGAACTTTTTCTCTCTTTCTCTCTCTCTCTCCGACCGAAAATCTAATGACTTTTTTCTCTTTGACTCTACTCTTGTGAAGCAAATAATATATCACTTTATATCAGATGATATTTGAAAATAAATTACTTCAATGAAAATCAATTTCAATTTGGGATTCAGTGCCGCACTTCGATTAAACACTAAATCGAGTCAATCCTGAGTTCAGTTATCTATTATTATTACTGTTGAATAAAATCCAATTCCCAGACTATTCTCATTCACTGTTTAGATGTATGTATGTATGCCTTATGTATGTATGAGAGACACAAACTTAATCCAAATTTTTCCAAATTCATGGACTCATTAAAGAAATTGAACTAAACTTAAAAACCGATCGTTTTAAGAGAAGAGAATGAAAGCGAGAGAGTGAGTGAGTGAGAGATTAATCCATTGCAGTAAAAGTGTGTGCGCACAAAGTTTTTGGCAATTTTTCATAAAAGATTAAAAATTTCAACACTTTCTTCTTTAGACTACTTTTCATTTCGGTTTAGATTCTAAACTTTAGAACTTAAAAACTATTTTTAATCACTTTTTCTGTCTCTGAGTTAAGCGAAAAATCCTCAGATTTTGTTTATATGGGAAGCGAATAATAACAGCTTTCGATTCAAAACTCTAGAAAAACAAAATTTTTTGAAGAAAAAGACAAGAATTTAGGAAATGAGTTATTGATTTACATAAAATTATTTAGGCATTCAATTGAAGGATAAATTCCTGGATTCTATGCCTCAATTAACTAAATTAAAAAAAATCTGATCTCTTTTCAGATATAGGACTAATGTTAACACAAATGAACGCAAAATTCCCCTCTTTTTGTGTTTAACACTAAAAAAGTTACCCAAAAGAGACGTTTCATTCGTTTATTAGAAGTTTTATTTTATTGAGCAAACAATTGAGAGGTCACTCCTTAGCGGTTCCTCAGAGCCTTCTCTTTCACTTTGGAGACACCGAAGACACTCCTATTTTAAGTTTGAAAAACCAATTCATCAAAAAATGGTTTTTCATAAATATCTCAGAAAACAGGGATGTCAAGGAATATATGAATGCCATCCATTTCAGGGAGGCTTACATTTAGAATCAAAGGTCAGAAAGAGTTAGCATTATTTGCAAAATTCACAAGTTGTCATTTTCCGAATTTTGCCCATATTTGCCCTTGTTAATTTTTTATATGAGTTAAAATTTGTACGGTTTGGTCACCTCTGGATTGCAAACAATATTGAAACGGAATTTTGATGTCTCGCTTTGTTTGAGTTCTCTCTCCTTATTCTCATTGACAGTATGTTTGCAGTATTGGATTCAGATATTTATGATTATTCAGAGCATAGGACCCGATATGTAAGTGTTTGTGATGAACGCCTTTACTCTATGAAAGTCATGGCATAAGTGCTCTCACTATATATGACTCTCCAATAGTTTGTTGAAAGAGAAGCGAAAAAATTTTAATACGATTTTTATACCGTATTTCTCGACCGACAATAGAATTCCTTTGAGTTGAATTGTCACAAATTGTAAGGTAGGGTCGGAAATGCCGGCACTACATAAGAGGACAGGACTCATACAGACAACAGTAAATGCCTAAACTACTGCCTCTCAGGTTTGAATCACTATATTCTAGTGATTTGTTAGACTTTTGGATTAAGGAATAGCCCGAAAAGGTGTGAAAAGTAAAGGAAAGGCTCACGAATTATAATGAGACAGAAGTTAAGAATCGTATTGAGAGACAAACTATGAATAGCAATGAATGTAATGATCGCAAATCAGATGACATTAATTAATGAGTATTTCAATTGAATACTAATTGAATTAAAGTTTAAATAGAAATAACAATTAAATGTTTGTTTTAGTTGTTTCGGCAAAACTGTTGTCTAAATAAAATAGTATTGGATTTTATGATAATAAAAACTATTAATATTATCAATAAAAAGCAATTAATATATTTGTGGAGACATTATATAGAGATATAATCAACGATATAATCAATGTTTTTATTGATTTTTTATGTCTTTTAAAGAGACGACAGAAAATTCTCTCATTTCTAACCTAATCAGCGATTCTTTGATTTTTCAATTATTAGTATTAGTTATGTCTGAAAAATATGTCATTAAAAGATATTTTTGACTTAAAATTAAATGCTTTTTAGAAGTAATGCAAACAAGAAATCACATTAAAAGTGATACTTTGAAACACAAAAATCAATAAATTCTGAGTAAAAGTTTTTCTTAGTTTTGGTTTGAATTTATTAATTTTTGAGAAGTCATACATCGATTGAATTTTAAGATTTCTTAAACATTTCATTAGTTTTCATATGATTTCGTTTTTAAAAATATTTTCTGTTTTCATAAGATTTAAGTGAAGAGAAAAATATTAAAAATAAAGTATTTGACGCGTAATACAAATATGTATAGAGAGATGTGTACAGGAGTTACAGTCAAACACATAGTTAGTTATACACATATGTTAAATATGTATTACGCGTTTTATTATTCACTCGGAATCGTTTTAACCTTCAGCGGGAACTGTAAAAAATATCACATGTTTTTATTCTTTCAAAGTTTGAAAACTATGGTTTAATTTATTGTAAAACACTATGACTTTTAATGAGTTCAACCAATTATAGACTTATTTTATTGAAATTATAATCCTTTTATTATAAGTTATAATAAAAGGATTATAATTTATAACTTATGCTTAAACACTCGTTATAAAGATTAATATGGAATCACCTGACAAGTATTGCCCATAAATAAAGCATTTGACCAAAGATTAGGGAATAGTTTAATTCCTATGATATGACAAATAAATATATGTATTTAATGGAATGTATATCAAGTGATAAAAGAGTTGTTTATTACCCAAAGTATTGGACATTAAAATAAGTCCCTATTTTTGTCTACAACTATTACACTGATTCATAAAGAATCGAATGCTGGCAAAGGTTTTCTATGGGAATAATCCAAAAATACAGTTAAGACCAGTTTTTGAATCCAAATAAGATGTTATATTCAATTTAAAATCAAATGACCAAGTAAGCAAATAATTAAACCTAGATTATAACTTTGACACGAATGAAATATAAATTTCATTTGAAATTGTGATAACGGATTAAAATTCTAACATAGATTTGAATGCTTTCAGTCTTTATAGCTCTCACTGTATAACATACAAACATTAGATTATAGCAGTCGACAGCACAACTGTTGACCAAGATCATTTTAAAAGACATTATTTTGAATATTTTGTTAAAATTTTTAATACCTTTTTAACATTACTGTAAATTTGACTGAACTACTGATGAGTCGACAAAACGATTGTCAGCACTTTTAGAGCACAAAGTGAGTCAAAACTATGAAAAACTTATAATTCACTGCAAAAGAATAGTCTCTAAAATAAATTCATTGAACACTAAACAGATAATATAAAAGTTTATAATTAATGATTAAATAAATAAATATGTTATACATTCCTAGAATTTAGTGGTCAAACACTTTTATTTAATAAAATTTTAGAGATTCCGAACTTTTAATATTTCAATTCCTTTTACGGTTTAGAAAGACCTTCAACACAACACTCAAACCAATTAGAAACATAAGCCCACGACCTGTTTAACCACAAGAAGTAGTGGTAATTCAATGCTAACTCTTGGATAAAGTTATCAATCAGTTGCTATCAACTTTTGGATGAGAAACGCGAGAGAGAGAGAGAGAGAGAGAGAGAGAGAGAGAGAGAGAGAGAGAGAGAGAGATTTGAAGGAAGAGAAAAATTGTTTAAAAGTAATTATGAAATAAATTATTATATTTATATCTTATAATAAAAGAGATTTAAGGAAAATCCGAAAAATAAAACAAATTCTGAGTGGAATTATCTTAAAATACATTTCCTATGCCTTACTTAAGTGGTATTATCTTTAATCTTAATTAATAGATTGAGTGTTTTATTGAGACAATACCTGACAGAAACACATTTCGCAATCATCGCGCTCTGCCTTCCATTGAGAGCCGTCTTCGTATATCATTCTCTCGTAATAGCATTTATGAGTCGGTTCTCCAATCAAATTGTTTTGAGAATTTTCATCGTTAATGGCCTTCCTTTGGATCTGACTGTCGTCTATCTGTTCCAGTCCTTCGTTGGGACCGAATTTGGAAGAAGACTCAGCCTTTGAGTCATTTTCTGTTCGATTAATTTGTTGTTCAATTAATGTTTTATTCAATTGTGAATTTTGTGCCGATTCTACGAATTCTGGAAATTCTATACATAACGGGAAAGGATTAGTTAAAAAGATGTTGAGTTTGGGTACTATTGGCTCATTTAGGCTAACCTTCTTCACCCGGACATGTTTTACAACATCTTTCGGGAAGAAGAACGGGATCATCACATGAAGGCTTAGGACATTCATTCTTCAAGTTTTTGCACCTGACTTTGGCAACAACTCTATTCTTTCTTTGTACCTACACAAATTGCACAATTACCATTATTAGCACAATTATTAAAGATTTGCACATTTATATCGATGTCATTCAAAAATGAATCTCAAGTTTAATTGAAAGCATTACTTACAGCAACGCATTCACAGCGAATACAATAATAGACACCAAAAGGTTGTAAATTAGGTTTCCAACGATCGCCGATTTGATGCGTTTCGTTACCAAACAGACAGTCTTTTCAGACATAAAATAGAGTCAATTCTTTTGATTATCAAAACTGAATATTAAGTGCAATAAATTATTATATGAAAAGTAGTATTTGTTTTAGAGTATGTCTTTGAAGAAAATTTGTTGAATCACTAGTTTTGCGGACGTTTGTGAGGTTTGTATGGTTTGTGGGGAGTCTTTTTGGTCGCGAGTCATTCGCGAGTCATTGTATCCGAGACTCGCGAGTCATCCATATTTTCAATTAATTTTAACATAATATGAGTTAAAATTCTCTGTTAAACCTCTTATTCATTAAAAGTTATTTTTTAAGAATAATTATCCAAAAGATTTTTAAGATAAACGTGTGGTATATAAGCAAGAGTATAGAATTAGCATGGTCAACATGGTTAACTTACCTGTAGCTTTATTGTGATGGTGATGATGATGTTTATTCATTGAATCTTCGATTAGAGGGGGTTTGGATTTTTTTGGGGCGGCCTCACACACACTTATTGCATTGTCCAAAAGTATGAGCATGGTCACATATATTGTGAGTCTAATTAAAGCACTTTTATTAATCGCAAAAATCATTATTTCGGCGGTAATTCACTCCAATTGGATATCGAGTCTAATATATACGAATACATTAAACTGTTTGAGAGCGAGTGCTTCACACAAATAGATAGTGAAAAGTGTGACTCTCTCTGACTAACTCTGTGTTAAGCCTGAGCTCAACTGAGAGGAGAGTCTGTGACTGCTTGGGATAGAATATATATAGAATATATACACACAATATATGCGTAATATATAATTTCCTTTACCGATAAGAGAGAAATAGTAAAGCAATAGTAATGGTTATAATAAAAAGGCGGAGAAATACTAATATTCACTCACTTCACAACTTTAACTTTTTTAAAACTTTTAGTTTATAGCAGTTTAGTATCACTGATCACAACACAACTTCAGGTCAATCTTAGAACTGGACTATTTCTCATTCATAAAGAAAAGTGAGCAAACTTTGGGACATGCATTGACCATGCATTGACCATGCTCATCATACATATTTGGACTTATCTTAATTGAAAAATGTGTGGAAATGGTATTTCTGGTATTTACTGATCGAAGTGTTTGGTGGTGAGTGTGTCGCACCTGGTGTTGACATTTGTCAAACCCAGTCAAGCCTTTTATTATAATGTCGTAAAGACGTAAAGCCATATAAACTTTTTGATCTAAAGACAATCACCAGTTAGTAAATGACCTCAATCTATATGAGTGAGAGCACAGGCCTATTATGGCTGAGCCAATGGGTGGTCATGTCCAGTACCACTCATTTCACACCTGCACCAATGGATTCATTAGTGTGACAACTGGTCTCAGGTGTCACTAAAGGCTTAACGCCTGAGCCCTAACAGTATTTTAATTACCACTGGTTCTGATGCTCTTCACCTCTGGTCTAGAGATTTATCACTATAAGTACTAATCCATTACAAAAATTTCTCGATTAATATCGCTTAAGGGCTCACTTGTAAAGGGAGTATCACTTCTTGTGAGCTCTTAGTTTGCATTTGAATGACTAACGATTCCTATGACTGAACGAAGAGATAAAAAATAAAGAAACGAAAATTCACACAAAAAAACTTCTGAAACATCAGTCCTTGAATTGTGTGATCTTTTCTTGAAAGGACTTACAATTTTTTAAGTCTTGTGTTCACATCAAATAAAAATCGTTAATCTTTTTCTTCAGTTTTTATTTTTCTGTTTTGAAAAACTTTTTCTTTATATTTCTTTTAAGATTTTCAATGAATATAAGAATATAAGAACTTAAATGTTTTTCTATCGCAAAGAAATTATCGATTAATTATATATAGATTTCAATTGAAATTCGTTGAAATGAAGAAAAAGTTTTGCTTCAAAAAAGATACTTAACTGAAATAATTGAAATTTGAAGCAATAATTGAATTTGACTTTTATTCTCAAATATAAGAAACTTTGACTTTGAAGTGAAATAAGTTATCTTTTGATAAATATTTTCTAAAATAAATCAAAACCCAAAACATATTAGAAAAACGAATCGATTTTATGAACAGATGTCTAATCGAAAAAACAACAGTAATTACAAGAAAATTGACGCCAAAAATTCTGAGACAAATAATAGTCAACAAATCAAACTCTTATGAGATTACAAATGAAGAAAAATGAGAGAAAACTAATTTAATTTCTTTATGGCATTCGATGCAATCAATTAAGAGTTTTTGGTTTTGATATATAGTCTGCGATACCATACGTTCCTTTGAGTAGACGACTGGACTCGAGAGGCAACTGGTCTTTTGGTATTCGAAAGGGCCCGCAGTCGGCCTCATATATCATCGGCAGTCTTAACACCCAATATGTAGACTGAGTTAATCGGACCGGTTCTGAGTTGCCCGCATAGAATATAGGACAGGGCATCGGCGCCGGTTGCACTCGGGGGTTCAGAGTCACGTTTACCGGCGCTTTAGGTGTGACCACATGTATTCGCATTAATTGCGCCAAAACATTAGGCTTTCCCTGTCGGCTGTCGGTTCCAATCATTGCCAATGAATGAGACGTTGTGTCAAAAAAAAGAGTAAAAGAGTTATTCCATTTGAAATAAACAGTAATTCCATTATTTATTGCTCTAATGTTTGCCTTTGGATTAGTTTTAGTTATAGAGAACTGGCAAAGACTGCCAATAGTATAAAGTTTAGAAATAAGGGAAAGGTATGAATGGAGACTCACTTGCAAACACATGGGAAGTATAGCGGCATATCATTGCTTGCGATCCGGTTGGCCGACTCCTTAACGATACCCATATTTGCTTTAAGCACAGAGTCTGGTCCACTAGCGATGAAACGATGTCCTCTATGGCACTCATATTCAACGCCTATGAATATTTTTACTGTGAATTGAGTTCCGTCTGAGACAACAAAACCATTGAATGAGAACTCAATGCAAATAATAAACAAAATAATAAAATTGAGAAAACATTTGAGAAAAAGATAAAAACGAAGAGCTTTTCTTTCTTAAGAGCACAACCTTTAAATGTCTTTTTATTCTTAATGCCCGGCGGCCTCTTTCCCTCCCAGAGTGGCGGCAAATGCCCGGAATGTTCTAATTTGACGGTCACAT
The DNA here is from genome assembly GCA_034695685.1 of Galumna lanceata. Classification (NCBI taxonomy): domain Eukaryota; kingdom Metazoa; phylum Arthropoda; class Arachnida; order Sarcoptiformes; family Galumnidae; genus Galumna; species Galumna lanceata. Next base: position 16,924 of record JAQFZL010000156.1, read on the forward strand.
CCCATGGAAGGAGAAAATTGGCACCACTTATGAATCCGGGCTGATCCTGAAGACCGATATTATGCGAATAAAGGCTCGACGGACCCAAACATACCAAAGACCACGAACTAAATTTGGGCAGAAGTCCTGATGGACTCATTGTATTCAACATTCCGGGCAAATACTCTGTTGTTGACGACTGATGGAGAAATGGCACTAAATATGGACTTTCACTCTCACGTATCACTAATCGGATATCATTTTCTCTATCAGTTCCGTAGTGTTCACTTTCGTCTTCTTCACTACTAGTGCTCGTCTCGTCGTTATCCTCGTCTTCTATCAGTTGTTTAACTAATTGTTCTGATCGTTCCAATTGTGGATCAGTTTTATGTTCGTCAGAAGTGTCAACAGTCTCTTCGATTAATTTGTTATCGTCTTCTATATTGACTTTATGGAACTCATCCAAAAGAAGATCAGTGTTAAGGTCTGCACTGACCCCCTGTTGGGAAAGATTAGTAAATGACGAAACACCGGCGTCTGGCTGTGACTCAAAAGGTATATCTCCAGGAGTTAGAGAGGGGTCGAACAGAGAACTAGAAGCTTTCGAATGCACAGGACTTTTGGGCAGAGGAGCGGTACGCGCGGGTTGTATATTATCACTGCTCGGCTCAAATACTGGGAATACAATTCTTTCCAAATGACCACAACTACATTTATTTCTCATTAAGGAATAAAAGTCGTGATTTGCCGCCTTTACAGTGAATGGGTCTTCTCTATTAGCCTGACGTCGACCACAATCACAGGCACTGATAATCTTAGCGGCGCTCACGTGTCTCATTGAAGGCAATCTTTTTTCAGTTTCAGAATCAGAATCGTTGTCATCACTACTGGAATCTTCCCCTTTAAGTCTATGGATGGGATTTATACAATGGTTGTCTGTTAGACTCAACACTTCACACATTTGTCGTCCATTTTGCCAATAACTGTCGCATTCGATTCTTAGTCGTTGTGCGTAATCATAAAGAGCTGGTCCTCTGGCCTGAAGTGTAAAGTGCTGCAAAGCGTGCGCTAATTTACGTTCGTGAAAGTCACGGGTATAGTGAGGGGGCAGTGCGTCCTGATATATACCCATTGAAATGGGCAAACATTTGGCGCACCGGCTCTCTGAGAAACGAGTGTCGATATCGAGTGACGAATGCAATGAATTCAGTATTGTTTTTAAACTCGAATTTTCAATGTTTTCGGAGAATAAAAGTTCTTTAAGTTTAAGCGCTATTTGAAAGAATTCCTTAGGAGTGGGTAACTCGAAAGTGGGCGCACCCGCGTGTCGACCTATATTATCATCGAAGCCTTTCGTGTGAGCGATTCCGATATGAGTCCATAAAAAGTTATAAAATGAATTCAATTCAGTGTCTTCTTCGCTGTCACTACTGTTTTTGTCTTCAGTATTGCAATATTTAATCAGTCGTTCCAATAGATAACTACTGGAATCACGAATTGTCGGGTCTTTAATTGCGATATAAACGTATTCGTTGTGCGCCGAAACTGCAAACAAAGAGTTTCCGCTAATATTTGTGATGACACGACTTTTCCTTAATATTCTGTAGATTTGGTCTTCGAGTTGTCGTTCGCTATTTTGAAGCCTTTCTTTTGAGAGATAATGTTTTGGACCAAAAGATTCGAATACGAAGAGAGCTCTGGGACTGCAGGGACGGCCTGCTTGAACCCAATCTGAAGGTAGGGATGGCAAAGACTGTAGAGCTTCGGTGATAATTGGCTGCAACTTCTGTCGCGTTGAGTCCAGAATTCGAAATAGATTTATATGACTTAAATCAAAATGTGGCGAAGGGTTGACCACAATTACGATATGACTTAAATGGAAGAGTAGTAAAAGTGCTTTACATAGATTTGTCTGTAAGTCGGGCCACACCTGAAGAAAACCCTAATTTGTAAAAATGATGAAAAATTTAAGACTTAAAGACTTTAAAGACTCTCTAAAATGAATATCTGACGAACCCTTTCGTAAATTTCTTTATCAATATTTTTGCAGATCTGAGTCAACGCCAACGCATCCAAAACAGAAGTCAAGTGAAGAAATATTACTTTATTTCTGTCGTCATAATAACCATCGATTTGACAGTTCTTAAGACAAATATATGATATATTCAATGAGATATGAGTTAAGACATTACCGTTTTGTCAAAATGGGATCTCTTTTGACAGAAGAGTCCGCGGAAGACGTTTTTGCCGATCGATTGGTCGATAAGAGAAGCCTTACAGTTGTCCGCAGAAAGACATGACTTCCCGATAATAGACACGACACATACCTTGTGTTTACGACCTGATCCGCGACACTTATCTATTAATTCAATTGAATTTCTGAAACGATTAAAACAAAATCAAATTAAAATTCAAATCAATTAAAACTTTGACTGACTTAAGACTTTCGTCGATATCTGAAAATATTTTAAAACTATGGTTAAGTCCATTAGAAGAAGCCGTCGGACCATTTCCTGATGGAGACATCTCTAAGACATTGATTTCTTCAATGATTTAAATGAATTAAAACTAAATTTAAAGACTAAAATGTAATAATTGGTCACAAATCCTATAACTTGTTTTGTTCTAACATTTGAGTCATTCAAACATTACGTCATCTTTTATGGTATAAGTTTCGAAGTTTATGTGAATCAAAGGTTAAGAACCCAAAAAGAATCCCCTTTCCCGGGAATCCAATAAATTCCGGCGGGAATGACAGGGAATTAAACTTTATGTCACGGGATTGGAGGCAGTGATAAATAAGAGTTGGGGACAGATTTTTAGCAAATTTGGATTTTTTTGTCACTTCATCTCTGAAATGATTTGGAATTTTAGAATTTGAGAATTTGAGCTTGGTCATACTTAAAAAAATTCTATTATAATTTATAAATTATCTATATATCCTATTATTTATTAATCCAAATAAGTTATTACCTGTTAGTTATCAGAAAACACAAAATCAATGGTTAATCAGAAGAGTTAATGAATAATTGATTGAAAAAACGGATTAATTATCCGGAAATGAATTGGATTTTATGTGGAATTAATGAAAACAAATTATATATAAAAGGATTTCTTCATTTCCTATTTGTTTAGTAATAGACTTTTGTATAAATAAAAAATACCAGAAATACAATGACTTTAATTACATTAATCTTGCATTTAATAGAAAATTTTCATAAACTTTTATTATTTAAGATCATTTTATGGCATTTCAGAGACAGGGCGTTACTTATAACGGAGCAATAAATTTCTTGATGTCGGCGAACATCACTCTTAATACAGTTAAACCTCTCTTTTCTAGGCATATAAAATGATGGATTCGTTCATTTTATTAATGTTTTCATATTTGAAAATTCCTTTCATTATATTAACATTCAATAGTAAACAAAGTAATGTTCATAATAGAGGTTTTACTGTATTGATCTCTCTTACAATCGAACAGGAAGTAAATGACTGACATTCATTCTCTCTCTCTCTCTCTCTCTCCCCTCCCTCTTCTTACTCTCCTTACTATCCATCACTAGACAGGGTATTGCACACTAGCACACCATAATTCCATTTAGTATTTTTTTGTTAGTTATGTAATGCCACTCAAAAGAGCACTGGCCCTAAACGATAGCACACATACATCAATAAAAGTTTCAATAATTGTGTAGATGTACGGTATGTGTCGGTGCTATTATGGTAATGAATCTGGAATGAAGTTTTCATATAATAATTAAAGGGTCATTCAATGGGTTCACATTCACATTGACTTTAAATGTTAGCAAAAATCGTTATTTAAAAACTATTTAATATTAATATTCTATTCTTTATATCTTTTGCTTCATTTTTCTCATCGCTATTGGAATCGATGTTTTCTATCATTTCTTTCGTAAAACCTTTTCTATTATTATTTATAAAATTATATTCTGTTCGCTGTTTGACTAGAATTGTGTTTGCATTTCATTGTTTATCTAAATATAATTGGATGTGAGACAGAATGAGAGACAGAATGAGAGACAGAATAATTTGTTGCCTTTTGTCAACTTTCTTGACGATCCACTCATTAGTGTTTGAGTTTATTTTAGAATTATTGGGTTTATGTGAAACTAATTTAATTTTAGTCAGAAAATAGTTTTAATATTATGCTCTTCTCAACAGATTTTTATGATAAACACAATTCATATCTCGTATTACAAAATAATCTGAGAAATTCTGTGAAAAGTGGAGTCTGAAGCCATCCCTATATTTTTATATCTACTGAAGAATAGTCAGATGACTTGTAGAACAGCTGAGAACTCAACCACTTTATTATTAAAATTATTCGACGCTTTCATAGTTTTTCAATTTATTTTTAATATTATTTTGATTAAAATG
>JAQFZL010000157.1:0-21293 GCA_034695685.1 Galumna lanceata
AGAGAGAGAAAGTGTGTGTGTGTGTGTGTGTGTGTGTGAGAGAGAGAGAGAGATCCACTACAATAGGTGTTCAGGCAATTGCTTAGGTGAATCAGGATTGTCGTGTGCCGGTACTGTCGGTCACCTTTTCAAGCGGTACGACACGTGCCATCCCAGGTGGGCCTCATGGGCTTCAGGACAACTACTCAACTCTCGTAAAAACACAATAACCGAACCAAAGCTATAATAACACAATAGACTTACAACGTGTGAGACTGTCTGTTCCCAACAGACTTACCAACGCAGTAACGGTCCCTCCATTTCAAACCTGTTCAGGCAATTCGCTATTCCTATTATTACGAGAATCGCTCAGATTTTGTTAAAATGAAAGCAAAGCCACTCAATAACGAGTAGTAGTGACTACAACAGTGGCACAACTCTCTGAGCAGAGCTGTGTTTGTGCTGATTGTGTGTTCGCCTTATTTTCTTTTATTCCTATTATTCAATATACCGATCGTTTCGTTAAGCAATCATACGATCATACCTTCAAAGCAATACAAATATGAAAACGAGTTGACAATCAGTGGCCGTCTTTGAGGTGCTTTACCTGACCTAACCTAACCAAACCCAACCCAACCCAACCTAACTAGGTCTAACCCCTGAGTCCAGTCCAGGTGACTCGGGTTTGTCAACCTTTGGTCGGCATTTTTATTGACATTAAAACGTATGCTTTTAATCATTTTATTTGATTATTGGACTTAAACTGAACGCTATCTTTGAGTTAACGAATAACGTCTGCACTAAACGACTACACATTTTCTCTTCTCTTTATTTCTATTTTTGTTTACAAAACGCAATACCTTTCAGTGAAATAACCCAAGAATTTGAGCGCATATTTTCGAAGAGCTCATTAAAAGCTCAACTCAGACACTATTCTAAATGAATGTATGGGTCATGTGTTCACCTAAAGTCTGGCACCGAATAGTTTTGCTCCGACACTAAAATTTTACATCTTTTGCGAAATCGATTCTAAATAACTTTTCTGTGACTAATCATTGCCTCCTTTTCATCAGTCGATAGGCAAGAGATTACCAGACCTGCCAACGGTGTTGTTTGGCGCACCCCATTAGACCTTGATCTCTTCAATATGACTGCGATGGGACATCCTGTGCAGTCCTGTACACTCATATGCTGTTCATTTAGAACTTATGGCTTTATTTATAAGTTTGTTCGTAAGCGACACATAATTAATGAGTAACATATGTGAGGACTTCCAACCATTTCTTTTGTTTCTAATTTCATAATTCACTCCTTTTTGAGTCCTCTTTTATTTAATAGATTGGAATTAGTTATGATTCTTAGAGTTGAGATTATCTGTTGCCTTAAAGCTGAGTCATTATTCTGAACCTTTTTGGTTGACACTGTGTTTTGTAAAGCCCTTCCATTTTTGTCATCTGTAGGAGGATTGAGGTGTCGCTCGACAATAATGAACAGGAAATGAAAAGATCTACAAATCCTTTGTGAGAGGAAATTGGCTGAGCTTTTCAGGTATCAGCTCTTTAGCACTACTTTTGATTACTATAGACAACAATGTGTTGGACTTCTTCTCAGAGTTTACTCTAATCATAAGCACTATGTGTGACCACTTTATTGAAGACCATTTAGTATTGTCTGTCCATTTGATGCTTGAATTTGTTGAGTATTGTCTTGTGTTTGAGTGAATGGCAAAACTGAAATGAGTCCTCTGAGGAAGAGAAGAGACCAATAGAGAGACCAAACTTGTTATGTGGTTTTGCTTCAACGATGTGAGCATTAATTTTTTAGTGCTGACCATTGTATGGATCAAACCATTTGATGTTCGCCTCAACACTCATTCCAATTGACGCAAACGGTTTGATAACAAATTATTTACAACAGACCCCGAGTGTATTGTTTGCAACAATTTTATCATTTCTTGTGGACTCATTTAAGTCATTCCTTTGAAATCTCGAATTAGAAAATCAATTGAATGTAAATCAATAAAAGCTTTAATACAATATATTTACACTTCTGTTACTTAACATTAAAAATTCATTAAACAATTGTTTATTTGTCGACATTCTATTGATTCCAAAAATAATTACCTGTTTTTCACCAAAATTTGTTCAAAATAAGTGTTGTGGTCTATCTCTTGAATCAGTGCTCATAAGAGAAGCATTAGCGACAAAATTAACGAACTTCACAAAACGGAAATGATAACCATAATGGTTGCCAAGCCTTAACTCCGGTGTCAATTAATCTAAATGTTGTTAACAACTTCTAAATGCTTTAGATATGAATTGACTTATTTATTCCCAACTATTTCTCTTTATATTCGCGGAAATCGGTTATAAGGAAAGTCTACTAAAATTATTAGTCATTTCATTCTTTATTCTTAATTAAATGTTTGAGCCATAACTCAATTGAATAAAATATTAACCGTAAAACGTGTCTTCTATTACTAAAAATCAAATACATTTTCAAATGTATATTTCATTTCCAACAAAATTTTATAACACTATTAATTTGGAAAAACACCTAGTTAAATCTAACTACTTAATTATTCTTGCAAATATAGTGAGAGAGGGAGAGATTGTATTAATTTCAGTAATTGTTTATGAAATGGTTGTTCACTTTTATTGTAATCTAATATTTGTTGGAATTCAGTGATTGTGTTTACTTTTATAATATGAGATAAAAGAAAGCGTTTTTGCATACCTGGAGATCCTTATGTTATATAAACATAACTTTCAACGATCCAAACCAATAGTCGAGAAATATAAACATATGTTTTAAAAGGCATACAATGAGACACCGCTCGGATAGCAGTTATTGTATATATGTTTGAATCAAAGAAAAGCTGTTTTGGTTATAATATGTCTCTCCTGAGAATAATTCGCATAAACTTTTTGGACCGAAACTCAAATTTGAATTTCTTTTAACATTTATTTCTATCATTAATTCTCTGAGTATTTATATTAGAAAAATGAAAACCTGAAAGTCAGCAAAAGGTGAGCTAAGAGGTGAGCCCTCCTCTACTCATTGAAGTCATCATATGATTAAGGTTTTAAAACTATTTCCGAGAGGTTTTAATGGTTCCAAACTTCAAGACTACAAAACTTCAAAACCAATCATTTCTTACTTTGCGTTTCGCTTCATATAAAGGTTGCCTTTTGTTTGACTTTTACCAAATTCCTGACCACAATCTATACGGCACTCAATTTTCAAGAATTTTGTGTGACTTTTATATCCAATTCACGAAATAAATGTCAACTTTTGAACTTAACTCAACTAGAGTTTAGACCAAACATTTGATGAAATAAAATCTTTTGTCGACAAAAATGAATGTTTTATTGAATATAATTTGTGTTCATTTCATTGAAAAGTAATTTATTCAAAAGACGGCAATAGATATCTTTTGTTTTGTTTGTCAATTAAGTGATCCTTATTTTTACCATTTATTTAATTAAGAAATACTAAAATTATAATAATAGTAACCATTTGTTCACTTCTCAAAACCAATGGTAAGTCTTTTTATTTAATTCAAGTTTTGTTATTTAAGATTTATATTCTGTAAAAAGTTATGAAAGCAAACAATTTTGAGCCAAAAGTTTCAAATCTCTAAATGAAGAAGTTTTTCAAAATTGATTATTTGGCAAAAAGTAACTCAAATGTGTATATAATAAGGTTTTGAAATGATTTCTTCAACAATAGAGAAGTGCTTTTAAGTTATATAACTATTACTAATACCTAAAAATTTATCGACAATTAATTCATATATTATTTGAATTATTAATATTTCAAATGAAATATAAATAACAAAAGCCTTTCAATTATTAAAATTCTTGTCTTTTAGTTTACGTTAACTTTTTTTGTTGAATTTCTTGAAAAATTATTATAATTTTTAAGGTTTAATGAAAGAAATGTTGGATTTTTGATACATAAGTTTAAATATTCATTTAATTTTTGAGTTGATTTTTAAAAAGTCAGTCAATCATTGAATTTCTTTTAAAACAATTTAAGAATTGTTGTTCTGTTGACTTATATTCAGTTTTTAGTGAAAATAATTTCTAAAAAACTACTTTTTGGGGAAAATTCAATCGAGAGTCTGATCTGTAGTCCTCTGCGTTGGTTGACGTTTACAAAGTTTACCGCACTTTGGCTTAGATTTGCGGCTCAAAGAATACTAAACGTATATAAAGTAATGTTTGAGAAGAATAATATTTTCTTGAGTGTCAACTCGAGACAGATCGTCATCAATCAGATCTGTGACGAGAACTGGAAAAAAGTTGTGCTCTGCATGAAGACCAGGACTATGACTATAACTATGGCACAGGGCTTTTATTCTCTTACTTATTTGATTGTGACTTATCTTTCCAACTGAAATGAATTAAATATGGTTTTCATAAAATCAAATTAAATGAGTATTTTTAAAGAATAGATTTTCTTTGTAATGAATTTTAAACTTAATTAAACAAAACTCGTTTTAAGTCAAATTGCAAATACCTATAGCTTTGTATCAATAGATTGATATTTACATAAGAAATTCCTTGAATTTTATCTTTTGTTTCGATAATTTAGTGATTCAGAAGTTATCACCGATTCATTAGTCACTGAATTTTATCAGAGAATGAAAATTAGAATAATCTTCAAGAAATAACCGGTGCTATCATTGTTTGCCCCAAATTCAATGTCTATACAAATATTGTCAGATATTGTCAATAACTAATCTATTTATATTCCATTATTTACCTGAAAAACATCTTTAATCAATGAACTAGTGATCACTTATTCTTAACACAATTATCATTAAATCAAATAAAAGTTAAGGACAGACAACAAATCAATTATTAATATATATTTTATGATTGCACTCCATTTCTCCTAATCTCATATTTATTGTCTTAAAAATTATCTTATTTATCCTAAAATGTATTTTTCCATATATTTGGGCTCAAAAATTATATATTCCATTAGTTCTAAAAGTCTGTCTTAATATTAACATAATATAACCTAATTTAGACCTTAACCTAAACTATGCCTAATTTGAATATAACTTAAACAATATAATAATAATCCAATTGAAAAATGTATATAAATTTATTAATTCACTAAAATATCCTAAATTTGATTTAATTAACTTTATTTCTGTATTGAAGTTATCATTGTTTCAGAACATTTGGGTTATGACAATATATGACAAATGAGATTAGGATGAAAGGGATTATGACGAATAGGTGACACCTTTTATAAATCTCTATTTTAAAATGCAAACATTGACTAAAATTTTGATGACATTCTTATCAATAGATTATATATTTGATGTTAATATTATGTCATATATTATTCTCACAAACGATAGTCTGCGGCGAATATTTTTTCATTAGTATCGTTATATTCCAATGAAAAGTGTTTTTCATACTTTATTATCGACTTTTCTCAATGAACATCACTGAACATCAATGCTTTCTCTATTCTGTGCTCACAACTTGTGATTAGTTTATTAAATGGTTAGAAGAGAACATTTCTTTAACCCAAAATTTTAGAGAATGTTATAAATAGCTTAAATATGGACTCATATTCATTACTTGAAGAAACAAATAAGTTTACCTGATATATATCTTTCTCTCTTTATTTCTTACTTACAATCCCTTACCATTCATTGCTTTAAAATATATGTGACTAAAAAACATGTATTTTGTTGAGAGGTTCCAATAGAGGTACCGACACAAGTACTTTGTTTCCCACGACTGAGCGACCAATGAATTCTATTTAAGACCTATTCAGCCATAATCGTAGTCATAATTATTAGTATCCCCTCTCTTCTCATTTCAATGCGTTGTATCCTCTTTTTTTTGGAGACTCTGTTGGCAATAATGTCTGTGCTTTCTCTGCCCTCTCTGTCCGACTTTATTTGTTTAGTGGAACTCTAATGAAAAAAAGTTAAACCTTTATTTGAGTCTAAACTCCTTTATTTGAATAATAACGGCTTTTAATTACCTTTACTTTTAATAATTGATTGAAATCTTATTTGATGTCATTTATATTTTTAAAAAAAATCTATTTAAGTAAAACTTTCAAATAAACATTTTTTTGAAAAGTTTTATATATTTTACAAATTTCTATATAAATAGAAAATATTAATTCAAATATTAATTGTATTAAAATTATTGTATATTTTATTATTTTTACTACAAAATACCATAAGTATTGAACTAAAATGAAGTTTTTGATAAAAAATAGATGCCCTTGGCCTTTGAGTTTAACGTGTTTATGATTTTTGAGCATGCTTAGAATTTTTCCAGCATTAATGTCGATCATATAAAAAGATGTATTTTTGAATCAAAATCTCTGATGCTTTTTAAGCGATCAAATCATTGTTTTCTTATAAAAAATACTGAACTCTAAGTCAAGTGATTTTTAATATAAAATATTTGTTAATAAATTGATAGCAATGATAGCAATCTTTAAATTAATTTAAAGGCCAATAACTTTTAAATAACTTTAGAACTAAGTTATTAAAAAAGATTATAAAACACTAGTCATCCAAACCTTATTTTTTTTATTTAAAATAATTGTGATTTGTTTGGAAGAATTGAATTTATATTTTGGTTGTGTTTGAACTCAAACTAAGTTTAAAACTGTAGGCAATTGTTTACAAAAACTTAAATAATTATTTATTGATAATAAATATAAAATTATTCAAATGATCTATAGATGAATCCATGAAAAACAATTGACTTTTGAAAAGTTTCTAAATAAAAGGGATTCCTTTAAAAAAGTCAATATATGAGAAAACCTCAAAATCGGTTTATGTTTGGCGTTAATGTTATGGACATATTTCAAGTGAAAACGAGATTAGAATATTGTATTGCATTTGCAATTTCTTTGACTATTTTTATATTCATGCAATGGTTGTCGAGTGATGTGTCTGTTACTCACCTTTTCTGCGTTCTCTCAATGTTGACAAAAACGAAACCCTCTTTCGTAGAGATATTTGAGTGGCGTATAAATTAAGATAAATGGCCTTTTGTTAACTCATAACTAAATTCATCATTTGATGCCTCAAAAAGGATCTGTTGTTTAAAATTCAATATTTTGATGGAATATTTTTATTGCCAAACAGTTCGCCAATAAATTATTATTCAGTTAATGTCCTTTTCTTCAATCCTTTAGTATATTTTCTATTTGAAAATATGTTGAGATTAAGTCAAATAACATAATTATCTTATCATTGGTATAATTGAACCTTTGGTCTTAAAGTTTGTCTCCGCCCACTTATCCAAATCCCATTATTCCGAATTCTATTTCTCCGAAAACAAAGTATTATTAGTTATATAATATGAGACAAAGTATTAAATTTCCGAATTTGAGTAAAAATTTTAACTTTACTCAATCTTAAATAATTACCAAAATTTGTAAAAATCTCAACTAAAAATATTTTTGATTTATCTAGTAAATAGAATCTAGTTCAATCTAATTAATTATAAAAATTTTTTCTAAATTTGTTTATGAGATTTATAGTGAAGTTAAAGGTCTCAAACAGTATTCAATTAATAGATTTGAATTAAATAATAATTTTGGTTTTGAAGTAAAGAAACGCTAAACAAATAATTTGTTATTTAATGCAATGTTTGATATTTATATTGTTATTCGAGTAAAATGATGTAAAAATAGTTATTATATAAGTCAGTGGAATGAAGTGAATGACATCAGATAGTAGGTGACAGTTTTCATTTTAGCATGACAAATTGTCGGTACCGCTTCGGAAACTGGATCATCATTCATACGCCACTGCACTCGCCCTTCGCTCAGATATATCACATCCATAGCCATTATATTGCAGACCTTTTGGCAGAAAATAATGTTTGCCTCAACTGTTAGTGTATTCACTGTATATTTCATGGACTGCACACAATTCACAAAATCAAAGCCAATATCGATAAGGTGTGTATATATATATAGCCATTCCATTCCATTTAGACATTAGGAGTCTATGAAGAAAAGGATCTCTCTTTTTCTTTTCTGTTTTATCAGTGGATCAATAAAGCGTTCGTTTCATTCAATTCAATACAATATTAGACAACAGTATAACAAATAAATTCAATTTACAACAAAAAGTTGTCTTTCATTGGCTTCACTACTAATGGCTGGCAATTACTATTCGCCCGAATCACCCAAAAACAGGTGGAGTTGTCTACCTGTGAGCCCACAATTTGTTATCGCAGTCCAATACACACACATATACTCTAAACAATTGCTTTCTCTGTTCTCTGTTTTTACTTTTTTAAGTTCAGTTCAAAGCTTTACTTCGATTCATATATTTATCGATAAATCTCTTCATTTATAGCAAAACAACTCATTCTTTAAAATATTTGCTTCGATTCTCCAGAGTTTAGTAATAGTTGTCAAAAGATATCATAAATGACTTGTTCTGCAAATTTAATAAAAGATTTATTAAAAATACGATATTTAAAGAAATTTTCAAAATCAAAAAAGGGTTACCCAAGGGTTACCTTTATTTATCCTAATCTATGCCCTCGACTTGAAAAAACAGAAATGCATTAACGTTATGCGTTAGAATTGGCGTTCAGCCCAAACCAAATCGTAAGCCCAACCAAAAGCCATAATTACAGCGCATTCTTTTGTATAAAAACTAAAATAAACGAAAAGCGGTTTATAACGTAAGAGATTAAAGCACTTAAAAACACTCCAATAGTTTTAACGCTTTATTTATAATTTTACCTCAATTTTACTCAAAGAAATTGATTTATAAAGAATATCAGTCACAAAATTTGGTCATTTGGTCAGAAATGGACTGTTTTATTCCTCTAGAATGTAGAAATTGAGCTTGCCAATATACCATCTTGTTGAAAACATTGAATTTTGAGTCATTTAGTTGTTGTTTAAGACATTAATTTAACTGATAATCAATAAGAGAGGACTTTTCAGTCGATTATTAAATATAATAAAAAATTTTGAATCACTTTATCAAATGAATGGTTTATTTAATACCAAATTATTAATAATTGAATCGATTTATTGACAATATTTTAGAAATGAAATGAAAATTGATTTTAAGGAATGAATTGACTTTAAAAATGACAATAACTTTGTTTACGATTATTGCATCGTTTATTTGATTAGAGCTCAAACTAACTATCAATTGATTTGTTAATCGACTAATGAATGCATTCATTTGTTGTTCTGACGGTCTCTTTATTATCAATCGATTGGCAACAAATATGCGATTTAGTAATGTGTCGATCGAGCAAAACATTAAACAGACTCATGAAAGTCGAGGCAATCATTGGTTATGTGACTGCACTCAACCAACAACTGATCGATTCGTTAAGTCATATATTTTCGAATAAACAACTCAGTGGTGATGAGGTTTAAGAACTGAAGATGTCTGAGTTGTCATCAATTATATTTGGCGCCACTAAACTTAGCCTATTTAAAGCCAGTGATTTGCACCCCTACCCCACACCTACCCCTTACTACAGATCAGTTTCTAATGTCTGCGTCAGCGAAGATGTGTTGTCATGACTACAGGCTCTGAATAAGCCATTGAATAGAGTGACGAATCTGGTCGATGACCATCACTTTCGACTGAATTCATGAGTCGAGTCATATATTTGATATGTAAATGCAATTCACGTGCAATAATAAGCACCTGATGGCATACACATTTACTCACGCTCTATGCCTTACATCTATAAGGCTATACAATGAGTCTATGGCTCTACCAATAAGTGACGGCTTTAATGCATTCGAGGGCATCACATCTCTCTCTCTTTTCTCTCCCCGTTCTCGACGGCATCGCACAGACAGAGCTCGAGAATTAATGCATTTACTTTTATCGCCCTCAGGTATCAGAACAGAACAGAATGAAAGAGCGATGCGGGGAATGAGGGATGAGATGTGAGGGGAGAATAATTCGGCTGTTGTTCACATCGGCAGCAATAATATGAGCACATATTTGTCTGAATGATTCACGTATTCCTCTATTATAGACACACGACATAACACATACACCGGTGGAGGCCTTTCCTAACTATTAACAAAAGCCGTTTCACATTAATGTCTGATTACGTCATTTAATTTATATCAATATATATACCAATGCTTTTCATTTTCACTCTTTTAATCAAAATTCAAACTTCATTGCAATTGGCTTTCGGTGTGAATATAAAAAACCATAATATAACACAATATACCATATTATATCATAATATACCATATATACCATGATCAAATTATGCTCCAGTTATGATCACAGTCAGACTTATATCCAACCGCTGTTATTTGTGAACTCAAAATGATAAGAGATGACGACCAGGGGAAGGGCAAACCCCTACAATGAAAAAAAAGGTATATACCATTATACCCAACTGCCATAATTTGCCATTTGGTCCCTAAATTCACTTTATATCAAAGTCTTGTTCTAAACTTAACTAAACTATTGATTAAATCAAAAGTGAGAGAAAGAGGGGGAATACATAGTGAGATAAGGGATGGAGAGGGAAGAAATTGTGACATTTTTTAGTAATTGTGATTTTTTAAGGAATTATCTGAAAATTTTTATAAATAAAAATATGTTACCTATAAGTGATAGGCTATGCATATAACTGACATGGCAAAAGGTCGACTCTAGGAGGGTATTAGGGGGCGGCTATTTTGGTCTCGACTCTAGAGGGGGCTATTTTGGCGATTTTTCGATTCTAGGGGAAGTAAAACGTAATACCCCCCTATTTGCCATGTCAGCATATAATATCAATAGCTTTAGGCAAATCTCAAAATGACGTGTTTTAACCCTATTTTTTCAAAATGAGCGAAAGTAATTTTTTTAGGGAGTTATTATTTCACCCCATTTGTGCTCATCTCATGCCTTGAGCTTATCTCACTTTTACTGCCAAAAATAGTCTATAAATTGGTATTTGAATGAAATGTCTTCTCTTGTCTTAACTGTAAATGTATTGTTTTATCAGTGTTTGTGATTACATGAGTTTATTTAGTTTTCGATATTTTCACTCCAAAATCATTTGATGAATGAATACAATTGTAATCCAATACTTTCTGATCGTTATTTTATTACTGATTAGTTCTGAATAAAAGTGCACTCATTTTGATTCCATTCAACCAATAGTTGATTCCTAAGAAGCAATTAGTGATACGTAAAGAATTTGATTAAAAGACAGATTTATAGTTCGGCTCTAATTTTCATCATTTCTTAATATAATTTTATGAGAAACCTTTTCCAAAACAAATTGATATATATATATGCGAAAAGTAGCAAGATGATTTTTTTAAAAAAAAAGTATATCTGTGGTGTGATTTCAAATAATTGGATTAGTTTTCATAGAGTTCTGTATTGATTGGGTTTGAGTTAAAGAATGTTTACATTTAGTAGAAATGTTTTCAGTTATATTCAGTATTATCTGTATTTGAGATAAACTGTTTGAATGAAATGCAAAATTTGGTGATCAGATAACGTCAGTTGAATTTTTTAGTAATTCTTTTATGGGTATAATAAGTCGATCGCAACACAAAACATGATTTCCTTTTGGATGTCTTGATTTTAGCCTTAAGATTTTCCATAATATAATGACGAACCGATGCTATAAAGTTAAGCCACTTTAAGCTACCAAAACATAATATTAGCGAATGATAGCTAAGCACTAAAGCATTTCCAATAGTATTGTTGTGTCGACTGGAGCAGGAAGTGCACAGTCAGCAGTTTGTCTCTCTATCATATCGAATAAGAAAGTGGAGCATTAGGTGACTCTTTTTATACACCTTAAGCACTACTTTTATTGTTATTCGCAGTCAAACCATACTCTCAATTCATGAGCGTTACTACAAATTGAAGAGAAAATGTGTTCTCATTTTTTCAGTTTTGGCTCAAAACTCGATTCTCTTTGACTTTTGTTTTAATTGATTCGACAATAATTTTGTTGAAAAAAATATCTAAAATATCGTTGTATTCGAATATTTTGTTTAATATTAGGTTATATTAGAATCATTGGATTATAAGATAGAGAAGAAGGTTGTGCTGGATGTGACACCTGCTACCTCTGTTGCCATAGAGATGCTGAGCTCAGTCACAATTACTTTGAGGTATTTTATTGCCAACAACTCAAGTGTGGGCTTATGTCGAATGATATTGTAGTGAAACAACAGTTTTAGTTTATTTTGATGTCGGCTCTAACTAATAGTGATGTCGTCTCACTGATACACCTTTCCTTTCAGTGAACTGATGCGAGAAAAGCTATCGACTGTTACTATGGGTTACTAACAGTGAGTACTGCATGTGTGCCAATCCATTGACTGCCTTCCATCGCATTGTGTTCTCCTTTAATCAATTCATTTTATAATAAATCTATTGTTCAGCCATTCTTTCCATTATTACTACCTTTAAGTGAGGCTCACTTTTGCTTACATTTGCATCGCTGTAATGCTATGCGTAATGTCATTACGTATAACTGCTTTAGTGATGAACTTCTGCAACATTTATTCGTTTAGTGATCTCTGCCTTAATTATTTAATTAGTTGAGTGCCTGGAGCACCACCAGGACCTCACCTTAATTGCATGCAATGCCAAGCAGGACATCAACACTGCATTATTAGCCTTTCAGTGACACTCGACTCCAATCATTTATTGCTTTGCCATCAAAGCAAACACTGCAATGTTTGACGCTTTCAAACGCTTTCCTTTCCTTCGCATAAACTTTCACTTTATTTACAGTATTGTCTCTAAATTTAATATAAGGGATCAGTTGAGGGCACAGTTATCCGACAAATGTCTGACAGGTGCTCAATATTCTAAATAAACTTTCAAACACATTCTCTCTCTCTCCCTCTCTCTCTCTCTCTCTCTCTCTCCACACTCTTCCTTCTCTTCTCTATTTTTGTGTGCAATATTTAACTGGTGATGCGGTGGTCTCTTGTGTAGAATGCATTAGAATCACGTCTTTCATTGATCAGGTGCTGTGAGACCGCCAACTGAATTAAAGAATTGGGATCTGACCAATCAGTAACTGTTGTTCATTGAATACCTGTGCCATAAACTACAGCGAATTCAACTCACGTTCGATTCAAAAGCAAATAAATTTGATGTCCTTTAGATTGTGACTCACCTTTGAGTTGTGGCTATAGAGCTCATCCCAGAGGACTTGTTTCTAATGGAAAACGTCCTCAAATAAAACTTGTGCTCTACAGTACAGTACAGCACAACAGAACCGCATTTGCATCGAACGGTTCAAACTTTGTTTGCTCTCAATGTTTGTGTGTGAGTGTGACTAACAAACAGACACATACGTAAACTGATGTGACTATCAATTGACACTTTGATGGGATTCACTGCAGCTGTTATTGAAATACGACTAAATACTAACGCCATTGACGGCACTCCACTTTAAAATGTTGGCCAAACATTGTATTATATTTCTTCATCTAATCATAGACTAAATGAACACCTGATTTGTCTCACAATCAAATACTTTACTCTAAGGTTACCCAATGTTCAGATGATTTCCAACCGATTCCTTCTTTATTCAGAAATTATTTCATAAAAGCTTTTATAAATCCTATCAAACATTAAATACTTTTTATTTCAAAATTAAAATCTTTAAAACAATTATATAAACATAAAATTCCTATTCTTTTACATAATTAGAAATGTTTTATAAAATGTAAAACAATCTCATATTTATTGCTATTAATATCAATGCGTTTAAAAGTTTATTCATTCGGTATTTTCTTTTAAAGCCGTCAATTCTCAGAGATATTGACTCTTATTGAGATAAAAATGACCTCAAACTGAATTCTTTTAATTTAATAGGAAATTCAATATTCATGAGTTTTAGTGCTATCATAAACGTTGTCGAAGAGTTCCCACACTATTTCTCCAAACATGTCGCACATCATCACAAATGCATTACATCTGGTGACCAGATGTGAACTCAAAGATGGCCTCAATAGGAGAGCTCTCTTGGATTTAAGATTTAAAGTTTGACTCCACTTAAAAAATCTTAAAGTAATTAATGTCTAAAATTGATTTTTTGCAAAATTTTATGAAAATCTTAGAATCAGCTGAAAGGAAACCCATAGAGTAAAATGTTCTTAAAAGTTAACACGAATATCATCAACATATTCCCAGTGAATTTTGGGCTTCAAATAAATTGTTGATTCAAACAAAATTCTTTTCACTTTTTATCGTTTAAAACTGTTAACTCTAATAATCTTTGCAAATCATAAACTCTTTTTTCATAAATTTTTATGAATACCTATTATTTGAAGTCTTATTATTATAACAGATATTTCTATTGATTTGAAACAATTTCTTATTAATAATTGAATTTTTCAATATTTCTATTATTTTGAGGCTTTTATTATTGTTTATAATTTTTTCATTTCTAAAGTTTATTAGTAATAAATAAATGAATTATTACTAAGAATTCTGAGTAATTGAGTGAAACACATATTATTTATGCATTTATTTAAATGAATTTATGAAAATAATTTCAATGAATTTCATTGTTTTAGCAAATTATAAATATTATAGTATTTTGATGTCAACTTTTTATCAAAATGTTAACCTTATGCTAACTTAAGAACATTGAAACTTTTAAAAGGAAACCATTATTCATATTTTTTTATCAAGATGTAATGCATAAGAATGGTCAAATTACTAATTTATTAGACAATTCATTCATTTAAATGATTTTAATAGTATAATACATTGTGTAATACCACAAAGTCTACGAAAATTCGACTCCAAATTAATAATGAAATAAATTTAATAAATAGATTTGTTTTTAGAATAAGTCATAAAATGTGATAAAATTTAAAATCAACTCTATTTGTTGAAATGAGTCGAAAATTTCATTAATTTTGTGGTTTTTATCATTTTTCACTGATTTTAGTATTTCATTGAATCTTATTTCTAATGAAAAAACATTTTGTTGAGGAATATGTATTAGAACATGGATTGCCACATGCACATTTATATTTAATGCAGCTAAATTATATTTAATAACCTACGTAAATTGTCTTGAATGAGCAAGAAAATGCAAGGGATAATTTTGAAGTTTTTTAGTTAAACTTCACAAATTGAACATAAATTATTAAATTAAGAATATTTGAGCCCTGAATTTGGGAAACCATGTCTTCAAAGGAAATGATTCGACATTAAATGTTCAAATTTATAAAAAAGTTATAGAAGACAAATAACAGGTGATATCTCTAAGTTTAATCGAACCCCTTCTGAGTCAGATCAGAGCCAAACACTGAAGTTGTCTGTCATTTAAATCGAGAAAATGCAAACTCTAAGTCTGATTAAAAGTTTTAAAATAAACTATAAATAATAGAAAAGTAATTTTTTCTATTATTTAAATGTGCCAATTTGAGCATGGTCTTACTGTTAAATTATATATAAAATGAACATGCTAAGTAATTTTAATTATATTATCCACTTTTGACACTTATTTCGACTAATGTTAACAATTTTTGACTCAAAACTATAAATTTTTACTTCAAAAATGTTTGATTTAATTAAGAAAAGGACCCAATAATTCATTGTTTAATTATTGAATTTTGCAAATGTAGACCACTTTTCATATGCCATTCACTTATCGCTGATTTAATAATATTTAATAAAAATGTTATTTTGAGTCATCAATAGAAGTGATATATTTATCATTTGATCTTTCATTTCGGTCTCATTTGATTTGAAGCCTACTATTTGTGAATTTCAATAATTTATTTCCCAAATTTGTAAAGTGACGGCATTTTATTATTTTGTATTACTTGAATCTCTTAAATGAGGCGTACACTACATTCCCACCGCTCTATCACTTTCTTCAAAAGTTGACTTAAATTCATTTCTTTTGTGAATAATAGTTGTAATAAAAAAAATAATAAAAATGTGATTTTTTTATAATAAAAAAAATCTTTCGATTTTGACTTTTAGTCGATTTATAAAAATGGATTTATTCTAAGGTTTTGTCTAAATTTACTTAAAACCTGGTCTTTTTGATGAGTGCCCTCTTTGACAGGAAATGTAAATAATAATTGTTAACTGACTTTAAGAACATTTCTAATGATGATAATCATCACAAGTTAATTGTTTTAGTGAAGGATTATTTCATTTTGAATTAATGTTGAAATAATAATAATTTATTGAAACAATTGATCGAAAAGTTGAGTCAATTTAATACTTTATTTATCCATTTATTTAAAAAATAAATGGCATTCAATTGAATGGTCAGCACTTTTGTCGTGTTTTAATGATTAAATATATGAAAGGGTGAGTGACTCAGAATAAGTTAAATGCAATCTTTTTGTGAGGCATATATATATCTGTGATGTGGGCGTTATTTCAATTGAATTGAATGGAGTAATGCAAAGTAACTATCCTTAGGAACCACTTGCTAGCAATGCATGTCTTGTAAGTCAGTGCCATTTAAGGCAAACTCTGACAACAATAAAGTAAAAGCATTGAAATGCTATGAGAACTAAGGTTTTGTGCTGAGCGCTTGTTTTGACGAAACATCAATAACTTATAGATATAAGTGAGCACTAAAGAGACTGAACAGAGACTGAACAGAGTCTACATTTTTGAATCAGGCGTTCGGCGTTTTGTTGGATTCGCTTCATTTGTCTCTCTTCTGGCTTTCGTTCCGCATCTCTGCATTTGGCTCTTCCAGTGACAGGTAAACAAAGAGCATCCCATAGTTTCCGCTTTTCTCTCTTCTCTCTGCGATTCCCCTCTTTATTGATGCAATCCATAGACAAAACAGACCGAAACTGAGTTTGTCGTAGCTCTGAATCACTCTTATTCTGAGCCGCGCTCTGTCTCGCGTTTACACTTCCGATGTAATAATGGGATCCAATTGAAGCACTTTATTCATGACCCGATTCTCTTATTATAATCTTTTTTCAATACAATTTATGATATCTGTACTCTCTTATGCTGTGCTGTCTCTTCCAGAATATACTGTAAATGAGAGAATAATAAAATTTACAATCGCTTTGAATGCAGAGCCAAAAGGCCTCATCCCTTATCTCAGATCTGACTCTGTGTTTGAACTCAATATAATGTCATAACTTTTGTATTGAATTAATAGTTAGTATTGATATGAGTTCTGATAAAAAGTGAAACAAAACTAATCGTTAAATGTTTTCTTTCGTCAATACATCGACGTTAGAGGACTGTCTCTTCGATAGCTATCCTTTCCATTGAATGAAAGTCAGTATCGATCGACCCAATCCAACCCAATCCATCCCAATCCAACCCAATACAACCCAATCTATTATTTAGTTTAACACACATTAAGTAATTTGCTTGAAATGATGCAAAACTACTTACGAATACAAAGTTATTTTATCTTAAAATAAAAGTATAAAATTGTTTCGTTTTGATTGAATCAGTGTTTAGTAGGATTGGTATCATTGGTATTATCGATCAATTGTGTTATGCCATAAACTTTGTTGCTTTGGGCCAATAGTAAGACTCGCATGCATTAGTTAATAGTCAATAGCGCACAAACATATTTAATGTTATGGATTAATTGGCCCATCCATTGCTCTCCATTGCCATCCATTCCCCTCTCGTTTTCTTTTTACTCGTCATATCGTTGTCCAGTCATTTAGTTAAATGCTTTGGCCAATGACAACATCCCACAAAATGAGGCACTCGGGGGAGCACTAGACAACACTGGTAACTACAACTGTTTGCCACTCAGAATAATAATAGTGGTTTTAAGCTGATGAGACTCTTTGCCACTCATTCTAACCGAAAGTAATTCTGATTTACGCCATATTTGAGAGTCTGTAAGAATGAGGCGCGCATTTAATTCTGTAAAGCATCACATTTTCCACAATTTGTTTGTAAAAGAAATCAATAGTAAATTGTGAGCCTTTAGATGTCTTTCACCTTTCATTCATACTTTATATAACTATTTGAGCGTATATTGGCTTAAAAAAGAGGATAAAAATCAATCGGCTTAAGTGACTGTCGCTTAAGGGACGTGTTTGCGGTTCTGTTTGCCCAACGCCTTCCAAATACAGCTCTTTTCTTGTATTCCCCTTAGATTTTGATTTGTTTTTCATTTAAAACTATCGATAAATGACATCAAAAACACTTTTGAATAAATTCTTTAAAATTAAATAAAAGCTTTAGTTTTAAATTAAGAGTCATTTTACTAAAGTTCTTAAATTTAATAATAATTGAGAACTTCCATCATTTCCATCATTTTTATTGTTTCTCTTAGTTGTGAGTCTGTGCGCAAACAGTATGAAGTCTAATGGTGTGCCCATTGAGTTTTACCTGCTCATAATTTTCACTGCAATACTTTCAAAAAGTAAATCTAATGAGTTTTCGCTTTTAGTGATCAGCATGAATGCCGTCAGTGCCTCACTGTTTAGTGGCTTGTATTGAGCGCACAGTCCTTTCAATTTGCATATCAACAGCTTATAAGACCAAATTCTCTTTATTATCTCACTATTGTGTTGATGAATGCCTGGGGTAAACCTTAATCATGTTAGCTTTGCTTCACCTAAAATCACTGTTCCTTTGCCTCCCAATTTCTCTTTCTCCCTCTCACTCTCCCTCAATCACTCTCTCACTTACATATACTTTCTCTCAATATTTTTCTTTATAAACTTCTCTAATACTTTCATTGAATTTTACAATTTAATGAAAGTAAGAGGGAATGGCTTTTGTTGTATTTATGCATAATTGAAAGGAAAGGATTACCGTAGATTTCATTAGACAGACGTGTATTATATAATATGACTGCTGTCAGACAATTAGAGTCGACGTTTGAACGATATTCCAAATCATATAAACGTTTATAAACCATTTCTCACTTAAATGACATTCACTTATATTTATTCTAAATTCAATTTCAGATAAATTCAATTCAATTTTACTTATTATTTGTCGATTCAATAGTTTACGTGATTTTTAACAAACTATTCAAACTAATTATGTTGACATATATATATATAAGCAAGGTCAACATTTTTAATTATATTTTTATTGAATATTTGAATCAAAAAAGATTTGAATTATTATTTCTATTTTGAATGTTTAGTTAAATTGAAGGGAAAAATATATATCCATTAACTTATGGCAGACTTATTCCCTTATTATATATTTTATTGATTTTCAGTGACTTTAATCCGTCGGACTTTTATATACGCTTTACCTGTCATTTGAACGAATCAATGTCTTATCGACGCTCCCAATGTTTCTTACGTTCAATACGTCTCTGAAACAGCTTTTGCACAAAAAAATTAAATGTGAATCAGAAGCCAATGTCTGAGTTTTATACTTCACTAATCTTTGTTAAGCCTTCTATCAAAAAACGAACAAAGAATTAAGTGTTTGATATCTGGGTTATGATATCGAAAGTGGTCCATCAGATGCACCTGTCATAAGCACATGTGCCTCACATTCATATAACAAAATCAACTTTTATTAAAGAGGGGAATAAACCAGGGATTCATATCTTTGTGTCAATAGATTTTTTCTATATATTTTTGAAACAATTTCAGTTCAAAATTGACTTTAAAATCAAAATATGAATATCGTTAACACAATTCAATTCATAATTATATTCTCTTAAATTATTTCATTTTATATTTAAACCATTTATAAGAATAACATTTTCTTTTACTTAAAATTTTATTCTTAATGTTAATATTTTACAAATTTTGTTATTATCTCATCGAAAGAGTTAATTTTCGTGATTTAAATCTGATTTATAAAAATTGGGAGAAATTATTTTGATTTTGACTACACTTTCATTTTCATCTAATTTTAGAGATGACACACACTCTCTCACTCACTCCCACATATTTTGATGGAACAATTAGTTGAATACTCATTATTTTGAAATGATATTTCTAATGATATTTTTTGAAAAATTATATATCAGTTTATTTTTATTGATATTTCCATCAAAAGAATGAATGTTTGGATTTAATAATTTTTTTCTATGATTTTCATAAGTTTTGTGTAAAACCGAAATTATTAGTCTTAATCTTTTAGTTCAATGAAAAGGTTTATGCATTGAAAGAATAGTTTGAATAACTTTTGCATAACTGTTACAAAAGTTTATGAGCCATAAGTAATAGAGAAGAGACATATAAGCGAATGAAAGTCCGAATAGAGTTTCACCGAATTTAAGACTAAAGTCAGGCAAATGTATCGCTGACTTCATAGTCATCGAAGTTAGTGTTGACTTGAATTGTGTCGTTTCAGTCGTTATGGAATTATACAGTTATGGAACATCAGTGGATCGCAGCAGTGCTCACATCACTCACGAGGAAAGGCACACATCATTGGATATGAATGTTATATCCATTGAAAAGTGTATGACTGGATGCTAACGGCGGAAGTTAATCATTACTATTGCTTTAAATTATGACTAATGCAAAGCTCTAACATTCGATGGCATAGACTTCCATTATTGCAGTGAAGCCTCTTTTCATGAGCTGCTCATTTTGAAGTTGATGGATGAATGGCTTGTAAAATATGACATATGATTCAAACCACGTACGCTTTCTGGCAGCGCTGCCCCAACATTACCTTCCCCTACATTTCAACTACACTGAGAAAGCTATAGGTGTACTCAAAGTAACGAAGTTATAGAACCCTTCAATTTTAGTTCAATTCATGGATTATTTCATATGTCTTCGTATCTCTGCTTCAAATGTCTTTATATGCGTTCATTAAAGTTACCATTCGTTGCCTTCTTTACTATATATTAAATGATAGCTTTTGCCGTTTAGGTAAGGCTTACAGCTTTCAACCATAATTCAAACCCAATAATCAATTGTTTCACAGATTTTATAAACAATTCTTACAAAGTGTACAAGGTTATTTTTAGTAATATCAAATTATGAAACAAATCAAGAGAATCCCAATCAATTGAACACATTTTACTTTACCCTAAATATTATTTAAAGTCTAATATAATATGAGATTATATTAGATTATATCACTTTACTTAACATTTTAGACTTTGTGTTAATAAATGAATTCTAAACAACATTCAGTCTAAGACCGGAGTTTCAAAAATTGATTGTTCCTTATTTGGAAGAGACAACCTAGCTCATTTATCACTGAAAAGTTACCTTACAAACATTTAATAATCTTGAATAAAAACAACAATAAAATCAAGAAATGCTAAGTTGTTATATTTTAGTAAATATTATTTAATCTAGATAATTAATAACTGAATAATAAAAAATTGGTTTTATTGACAAATATTCTTAATATTATT
>JAQFZL010000158.1:0-21271 GCA_034695685.1 Galumna lanceata
GGTGGGTGGGTGGGTTCAAAACAAAACTATATACTACACTTTACTCCGTAAATGTAGTGAAAAATGGTTAAAAACCACGAACTTAAAATATATCATAAAGAATATGAAAAAATAGCATGCTAATAACTATTTAAACTTGCATTAATGAGATTATCAGATCATCTAGTAAAATTTTAGAAATTAGTAATACTGATTATTTTAAAAATATATCTACTTAGGGTTGTAAAAAAACGAAAATTTCTTAATTGGGAACTTTTTTGCGAATCTCTGATACATAACTTATGTAACATAAGAATATGTATTAAAAATTGAGCAACATCATTCTTTTTATTAAGTTTGTTTTAAAAGAATAGAAATCTGTCAAAAATTATTCAAATGGCTTTTCCTTCACCCGAATATCGGGTCTAAAAAATTATAGTGAATTTAAGATTTATGAATAAACTACTAATGAATTGTATAAAATTTGTAAAATATTAGTAAATTGATATATATTTACGAACTAAAAAATGAAAATGAAGGTTTATTTATAAAGAAAACTTACTCAAATTACTAATTGCTAAAAAATTACTCAAATTCATTGATTCGTTAACTCATAAAACATTTAATTTATTTAATATTCTGAGACCCAATATTTTGGTTAATGAATGGCCATTCGGATAATTTTTGACAGATTTCTATTTCTCTCAACATAATAATGGTTTAATAATGTTTGAATAATTTTTATTATCAGAGATTTGTAAAAAGAGTCTCCAATTAAGCCATTTAAACTATTTTTGTGAGGATGACCATTATTAGAAAAAGAAATATTTGTAAAATAACTGTTAATAATAAATAGTAATAATTGTTTTATTAACAAATTAGTAATAAGTGTTTAAATTAATTTATTAATTATTAACTAATAATTTGAATAAATTCTTGAAAATAAGCTCTGTTTACGAATATTTCAACTTAACAAAACCTTGCTGACCTTGCTAATTTTGTTGCCTTGGTAATGCTGCCCACAATGAAGCAACTTCTTTCCAACCTAACCTTGTTATAACTTCAGTTAAAGATCCGATATATTTTGGTCGATAAACAGTATATTTGTTAATATTAAAGACATGACACAACTGAACAACGATTGGGTTTGAAGTACTTTTCATTGAAATTCTGGTGTTTCTCTCATTCAAACTATTGAAGGATTCTTTGGACTAAAATCTATTCAGTAGTCTTTCAATTCTTAAATTTCAATATCTTATTACATTCATCGGTTCCGCATAGAAATGGCTTCTCATTTGAATGACTGGTTTTATGTCTTTTCAAGTGATAAATACTAAAAGTCTTATAATCGCAAACATCACAAACAAAGCTCTGAATTCTATGTTTTTTCGATAAATGGTTTTGAAATTTAATCTTCAAATCAAAAGATTGATCACAAAATTCACAGTCAAACTTATCGGAAATATCTTCGCTCTCAAACGAGGGATCAGTTGAGTTATGAGTCAATTCCTCAGATGTACTAAAAGAGTCACTTTCCAAAGAGGGTCCGGGACTCGACTCCGGCTCACAAATTGATGTTATGTTTGATTTAATATCAATTGCTTTCAATTGATTACAACTTTTATTACTTCTATCGTTGATTTTTATCATTTCTGTAACTAAATTAAACTCCGGAACACTTTCTTTGAGACCACAAGACTTTATTAATGACCTCTTATTAGTGACAACTTTATTGTCATCTCTTTCACGGTTTTTATCTCTTAATTTCCTTTTTTCTGCAAAATTAAAAAAAAATTAATCAATTAATGGCTCTTAAGTAGTGATGAGATAATACCTGAATTTCTTAATACACGAACAGTTGTCTGACAATTGTCTGGCAAATCAATGGCTAAAATACTGTCTTTTTCTTGATTTTTATCAATTGTTTTGAGATTTATTTGGTTTTGTTTTAGTTTTAAAATACTTTTTTTTGTCTTTAAATCGGTATAAATAGTATTAAAATGTTTAATAAATTGTGAAATACTTTGATTTGCAATACATTCACACTTTTCCACTAAAATCAATGAATTATTTCTTATGTCTTCTAAGATATTATTCAAACTCTTTTCATAACTTAATTCTTCAGAAAGTCTTTTGATTTCTTCTTTCAACTCATTAATGATAAGACACTCAGACTCTGAACTCATTTTAGTTTATTATTTAAAACTAAATTAAAGATAATTTCATTGGTAATTGATTATCAAGCTCATTTTTCACATCAAATTTAACCACAAACAGATTGTTTTGATTTTTATAGTTTGTAAACAAAAACAAAACAAAAGCAATTCATTCATAAATATTGTCATAAAGTATACGGTATTAATTGAATTATTCAATAAAATGATCTTGTTAATCTATTAACCACTGCTGTGATAAAATACAAAATTTCAGCCAAAGATTAATTTAAAAAAATAAATTTGATTTAACTATAATTTAAAGTTTATTTAAAAGGATTTGAATTGTTTTATAGATTGACTTCATTCACATGTTTTGCAATTTTTGAGATAATGTCTAAAATGATGTCCAAAATTAAGACCGTTTTAATCGATTTAAGCGGAACCGTTCATATAGAGTCCAATGAGATCCCGGGCTCTATCGATGCCCTCAATCGGTAAAGTATTATCACCTTTGAATGACAATCGATGACATCCTTTTAATAATAATTATTTTGTCTCAAAGTCTTCGTTCATCTGATCTGAAGTTTCGTTTTGTTACGAATACAACAAAAGAGAGTCAAAACTATTTGTTTAATCGTTTGAAAGCAATTGGTTTTCACATAAACAAAGAGGAGATCTTTAGTTCACTTATGGCCGCAAAACAAGTGATTCAAAAATTACAACTAAAGCCTTATCTAATGCTCGCAGAAGAGGCCAAAGAAGACTTCGAAGACATTGAATCAGTTGATAATGAATACCAAAATGGTATCAAAATTATTAAAAATTTATCTCAATATTTATGACAAGTTTTGGTCCGTCAGGTAATGGAGTTGTTGTAGGTTTGGCTCCAAATAAATTCAATTACGACTCAATGAATATCGCATTTCATATGCTTTTAAACGGCTCTCAATTAATAGCAATCAATAAATCAAAATATTTTAAGTCGAGTAAAGGCCTTTGTTTGGGTGCCGGAGCTTTTGTGTCGGCACTCGAGTACTCATCTGATGCTAAATCAACGGTTGTCGGCAAACCTAATAAGGAATTCTTTCTTCAGGCGTTGGAACCGTTTGGTTGTCAACCGGAAGAGGCGGTTATGATCGGAGATGTACTGCTTTTGGTCTTAAGTCATATCAGATTAATTTGTTTCTTATTGTTAGGATGTGAGGGATGATATCGGAGGCGCTCAGGCCTTAGGAATGACAGGTATTTTGGTTCAGACCGGAAAGTATCGGTCCGGCGATGAAAATAAGATAAATCCTCCGCCAGACTATGTTTTGCCCACTTTTAGTGCAGCCATTGATCTGATTCTACAGAATAAACAATAAATTCTTCAAAATTAATTTAAACCAAAGTTTGTAAATAAATAAATATTAAATCGTTTCTTAAAATGTGTTCTAATTTTTATTTACAGTTTATTTATGGAAACGATTTCAGACTTATTTGAAACCGGAATTGAAAGTACTTTCAATTTATATAGAAATTAAAGGAAATGTATTCAAAAGGAGTATTATCTGAAGCGACAAATTTCTCTTGAAATGAGTCTTTTGTTTAATACATTTAAATGAAATATAAAAATGTTTTTAATATTAAATTCATTTTTAATTCTTATAATATTTGAAAACATATTCTGTGATAATATCGACACAAAGTTTCCGATTGTCTTCACTTATAATAAGATTAAAAATAATGACAAAGAAAATGATTTATCAAATTTCGGCTTTTCTTTGGGTGTGATTAAAGAGGAGTCAAATAATTAGTGAGTATTACCTAAAATTGATGACACTTTCAATATATTCCAGTGTTTTGATCGGAGCGCCTAAATATAACTCTCAACTTTATAATGGTAAAGAAAGGACCGGGGCTATTTTTAAATGCCAATGGAATCAACACCAAAAAGATCCTGTTTGTAAAGAAATTGATTTTAGACCAGGTACTAACACGTGCTATTATAACATGCTAGATTGTCTAATTGCCTGATGATTTTAGTAGATAGAGTGCCACTGACTAATGGCATGAATTTAGGCTCTTCTATCTCAACAAATGGTGACTCTTTTGTCTGTTGCGCCCATTTATGGAGTGCTAATGCTTACCAAGATTACTACCCATCGGGAAAGTGTTATCGAATCGATAAACGAGAAAATATTCCCAAAGGTTTTGGGCCCGACATAAGTAGTCGACGTTTTGTAACAATAAAAGAGTTTCCGCTCTTTTCTTATCTAATGTATGGATTCTCTTCACTTAAAGCAAAAGTAAAAAGAGTTTTAAAAAATATACAAAATATTAAAATATGATTAACATATAAGGGATCGAAGGATTTCTTAATAGGAGCACCTGGATTCAATTACTTTAATGGATCCGTATATGAAAATGAATTCCCGGCCAATACTTTATTAACTGGAATTAGAGGACCTTTAAATTATCTAGGTTATTCACTATCTTCTGGTTCATTCAAAGATGATAATGAGTACATTGCAATGTCTGCCCCCCGAGACAAAGGAATATTGCCACCAAGAGTAAGGGTTATCTTTCTAATTGAAATCATCTTGCAATAATTTGTATTAATAGGTAATCGTGAAATATCGCGATGGTGTTTACCTTGATCATTTAGAAGGCAGTTTTGGTGAATATTTTGGAGCTTCACTTTTGGCTTTTGATATAAATGGAGATAATTGGGATGACTTAGTAGTGGGGGCACCCCTTTTCTCTTATGGCGATCAAACAAATGAAAGAAAATCAGAAATCGGAAGAATTTATATATTTTTGATGAATAGAAAGGTTTTATTCAAACTTTTTTATTTGGATCTAAAAAATTGTTTAATTATCCCAAAGACTGAGAAATTCCATTTTCCTCAAGAAATCACCGGGTACAAAAGTTATAGCCGATTTGGATCAGCCCTTTCTTGGGCTGATATAAACCAGGACAAATTCAAAGGTTAATTTTA
The DNA here is from genome assembly GCA_034695685.1 of Galumna lanceata. Taxonomy (NCBI): domain Eukaryota; kingdom Metazoa; phylum Arthropoda; class Arachnida; order Sarcoptiformes; family Galumnidae; genus Galumna; species Galumna lanceata. The sequence continues at coordinate 5,117 of JAQFZL010000158.1, forward strand.
TAATTTTTTTTATTTTAAGTAAACTTAATCTTTTGATTCTCTGAATTTTAGACTTAATAGTTGGGGCGCCCGAAGAGAGGAATAGTGATGACTCTTTTGGTGCGATTTATGTTTATTATGGCTCAGAAAATGGCTTAAATCGAAAAAAGGTATTTTCTCTCAAATAATTTTATTTTAATTATTATATTAAGTTTAAGAGAATCGGCGCCGAAGATATAAGAACCGATGGTATAAGACTTGAAGGCTTTGGAATAAGTATTGTTAGTAATACTGATTTCGATGACAACGGATATAATGACCTTTTAATTGGTTCTTATGTATCGGAAAATGCAGTTCTTCTCAGGTATTTCAGTCAAAGTGATTCCCAATTTTAATTAATCTATTAAATCAGATCCAAACCTATATCCAGAACAAAGGTCTTGAGTGTTAGTTATAAACCGGATAAAATCAAATTAAAAGATAAGAAATGTGACAAAAATAAGAATTGCTTTAAAGTCGAGTTTTGTGTCGACTATTTTGGACATAAAATTCGCGACAAACAGTCGGCTCTTATTATATTAGAGATAACTGACAGTAAACTCAGGTTCAGAGAAAGCAGAGCACTCATCGATAGCATCAAAAGAATAGACCAAAAATCAATTGTTTTAAGAAAAGATCAAAAAAATTGTATCAAAAATATTTATTTTACTGTTTTCATGAATGTAAGTCTTAACTACTTATGACATCCTTTTTTTCATTTGATTTTCTCTTAAATTGATTATAAGGAAGACATTAATGATATAATAACTCCCGTTGAACTCAAACTGACAGTTGAGCTAAAAGAAGAGCAATCGTCCACTTTCTGCAAAGACTGTCCAATCGCTTCGAGTCACTCATTATTATCAAACGTAAGCCACATATTCTTTAAATGAAATATTGATTGTCTTATTGTTACCATTTATAGATAGAGTTTGAACATGGATGTCAAACCCGTGTCTGCAAATCCCAACTAATATTGAAAACTATTTCCAAATATAATGGAAAAGAAATTATTGAAACAATACTCGAAGGAATTCAAGACAACATTCAAATTGAAATCATTGTTGAGAACAAAAAGGAGCCCTCAATAGACACCACGATTTCCATACATATGACACCTGTCCTCTTGGAATTACAAAGAGGTGGCCATCTTTGTCAACAACTTATTGAAGAGAAGGCTTATCGCTGTAATATCAGTAAAATACTCGACACTGGAATTAAGAAGTCATTGGATTTACACTTCAAAGTTTCCCCGATTGAAGAAAATGAACTAAACATTAAGTTCAAAGTTGAGAGCAAAAGCCAAATCTTAAATGAGGATCAAACTAGTGATAGCATCGAGTTTAAGATCTTAAGAGATGCCAGTCTCAACATAACAAGGTAAACTTAAATTTTGAAACAATATTCTATATTTAATTTTATTTACAGTAAATACTCTTCAAGTGTTCCATATTCTGACAAAATTGCAAGCATTACATTGGAAACAGAATATAGTTTGAGTAAATCAGGGATCAGCACAATTAAGAAGGCATTCCTCTACATACAACTGCCCACTGATATCATTGAAATATTAGAAACGGTTTTACTTTATTCTGTTTAATATTTTTGCTAATTATTATAATTATAGTCTTCAGGAAAATGTCAGCTCAACTCTAGAGGCTATCCATATAGTTTTCCTGTGATTAATGATATATTGACCTTGGTAATATAACCATTCAATGAATTTGAATAAAACAAATACTAATCTTTTTAATCTTTTTTTAGGATTGCAGTCAAAAACCTGATTATTGTTCTAAATATTTGTGTGAATTACCGTCTTTTGGTTCTTATAAACAGTTGAAGTCATTTAATCTTTTATTAGGTCTTAAACCGTCGGAAATAAAACATTTGAATTTCAAAGGAATAAACTTTAAATTGGATTCTGAGCTCAAAATTGACGACAAAATTGAATACATAAACAAAATTAAATCAAAAACTTCGACCACTTTTTATTTGCCACGAAATGCACCCATTATTGACCCAAAAGCAAAGGCATGGCTTTATATTGCAAGTATAAGTACTGGCTCAATTATTCTGATCGTTGCTACCATTGTTTTAATTCGAGTGAGAATTTGTTTCAATAATTTGTTTTCTTAATTAATATTCAATTTTTTCTCTCAAAAGATTGGATTCTTTAGACGTAAAAAATTGGAAGAAATCAATAAAATAAAGCAAAGAATGTCAAAGATTACTGACATTAATGAGAATAAAGTCTTGGAACCAATAGAAGATCAAAACGAATCTATTGATGAGTAAATTGACGATTACTTCCACGGAAAAGTTAAGAGGAAATGCACTGAACTCAATGCGGATATGTTGTCATCCCTTACAATAAAAAATAATTTTATATATAATTTGTTTATATATTAGAATAAAATTAACAAAAAATATGTATTATTTATACTTAAAATTAATCTTAAGTTTATTATTATTTGAAATAATAGTCTCCGATAATATCGACACACTTTTTCCGATTTTATTCACTTATGAAAAGATTGAATCCGATTCTAGAGTTAATGAGAACATCAATGGTTCACATTTTGGTTTTTCCCTAACGGTTAACCAGCAACTTGAACCTGATCCAAGACTCATCGAACAACACCCGAATCCAATCAATTAGTGAGTTTATCTTGAATTTCAATTTAATTGTTATTTTCAACAGTGTTTTGATCGGAGCGCCTAAATATGAATCCCAACTCTATGAGGGCAAAGAAAGGACCGGGGCCATTTTTAGATGCTTATGGAGTGATGGACAACCACAAAGAGTTGATACTTGCACTGAAATTAATTTTAGCCATGGTAATTCTGTTTATCAGTCAAATGTATTAATTGAATGTTAAGTCGATAGAATCACACCAATGAAAGGCATGAATTTAGGTTCTTCTCTCTCGACAAATACCAATTCATTTGTCGGTTGCGCCCACTTATGGGTCAGAAAGACGTCTCCTATAGGGAAGTGCTATCAAATAAGTAACCATGGTGCAGTTATCGCAAGCTCTGGACCAAATCCAAGTGAAATCGATTACGTAACAGACGATGGAAGGCCATGGAATAGTCACCTCATGTATGGGTTTTCTTCTTTTGGTACTCAGGTATTCATTAATCACTCATTTTTTGGATAAAAATTCAATTATTTTAATGGTTTCAGTCAGAGGAGAGTTTCATTTTAGGATCGCCCGGATATCGGGATTTCGTGGGATCTATTTCTAAAAATAAGGACAATAGGGACCAACTCTTAGATCTGACAACTCTTTTGACTGCTGTCGACAAACGAAGGATTAAAATTAATGGTTATTTGGGATATTCTGTTAGCACTGGATTTTTGGACGGTAGCAGTGAATATGTGATGATGTCGGCCCCCAGAGATAAAACATTCAGTGGACAGGTATGTAGTGTTTGTCTTTCATTTCAAACTAAAATAGTTGTCCAAAGGTTTTAATTTATCCGTTGAGTGTTTTATTTCAAAACCGACCGAAAAATTTCAAGGATTATTTGGTTGAAGTAAACGGCGAAACCGATTCTTTGGGCGAATATTTTGGAGCCTCTATTCTTAGTCTCGATATAAATAACGACAAATTTGATGATCTTATAGTCGGAGCTCCTCTTTATTCAAATAATACTTTCACTGAAATCGGAAGAGTTTACGTCTTTATAAATCAAAGAGTATTTCATTTAATTTCAATTTATAGTAATAACTAAAATCTCTTCATTATTTAGGGCACAGAATTCAGAAAAAGAGAACTGATATTCGGTCACAAAAGTTACAGTCATTTCGGTTCTGCCCTCTCTTCTATTGATATCAATTTGGATGAATTTCATGGTATTAACATTTTTAAAGTGAAAAATCACCAAGATAATGCACCTACATAAATAATTACAACTACAAAGATTCTATATATATTCATTTAATTAGCAAGAACGTTTTTTCATTTTATACTAATTTTATTAGAATTTTAGCTAAAATTTCTTTTAAGATTTAGTTATCGGCGCTCCGTTTGAGGCCAATAGTGATGGCTCTTTGGGTGCGGTTTATATTTATTTGGGTTCAGAAAAAGGATTGGTTACAGAAAAGCCAAAAATGGTTTGAATTCATTTCAATACTTATTTTACTGAAATTTATGATTAAATTTTAAGCGAATCGGAGCCGAAAATATGAAAAATTTAATTCTTAATGGATTTGGAATAAGTATTGTCACTAACACTGACTTCGATGGCAACGGATATAATGATCTTCTGATTGGTTCATACCTATCAGAGAATGCAATTCTTCTCCGGTAATAGAATTATGAATTTCTAAAAAATGCTGATAAAAATGTTATTATTTTGAACAGAACTAAACCGACGGCACAACTGAGTGTTACTAACATTACTTTCAAACCAAATAAAATCCGTTTAAATGAGAAAAAATGTAATAATAATCAAAATTCTTGTTTTCGAATCGAATATTGCATTAAATATGAAGGAAAACACATTCGGGACAGACATCCGGCTCTCATCACTTTAGAGATAACCGACAGTAAACTCAGACTAAAAGAAGATAGAATTCGGGTCAATAATAATGAAAAAAATGACAAAACTGAACAAAAGTCAATTATATTGAGATCTAATCAACCAAATTGTTTCCAAAATGAGAACTCATTCACACTTATAATGAATGTGAGTACTATTGAATTCATTTAAATCATGTCTTTTACTCAATAATTGTTCTGAAAGGAAGCGGACAATTTGTTTGACATAATTACTCCAATTGAAGTAAAATTGACTTCAGAACTGATACCTCAGTCTTTAGATAAGTTTTGCAAAGACTGTCCCATCGCTGCAATGAATTCCTCGTTTGGATACGTAAGAAAAGTAATCATTAAATGATCTAATGTTTGAGATTCTGTGCGGAACAGATTGACTTCGAACACGGCTGTCAGACTCGCAATTGTGTCTCTCGACTAGTTTTGTCAGCTCTTCCCCAAAATGGCGAACAAAGAATAATTGAAGGACTTGACGACACAATTGATGTCGAGATAAGTGTGGCCAACACTGGCGAGGCCTCAATCAATACTATACTTTATATTTATATGAGTCCTGTTTTCTTGAATCTGACAAACGGTGGTGAGGCTGACCGGTGTATGCCTTTAGTCAACGAGACATCCTATCGCTGTGATATCAATAAAATACTTCAGAAGAATAGAAAAGAGTTACTAAACTTACATTTCAGTGTCTCAAGAATTTCAACAAATAATATAAACATTGAGTTCAAACTGGAGAGCAGTAGTGCTATTGAAAAGGAAAGTAAACTTTTAGATTCCATGAACTTTGAGATCATAAGAAAAGCCAATATAATACTTTCAAGGTATTTGTCCTCTTCTTTACAATCAATACAATACTAAATGAATCATTTCTAATGACTTTTAGCGAACCGATGAATGGCTTTTCATATTCTGATAAAATAAGAAGCGTTTCATTTCAGGTTCACTTTAATCTTGTAAAGTCTGGTCCGAGTACTATAGATATGGCATTCCTTGTCATAGAACTGCCCACTGATATCATTGTGTTGGATGGGGTTTGTCTTTAGTATATATTCTTTAAATTTAACGGAATATTCTTCTCAGGAATCAAAATATATCTGTAAATCCGATTCAATTGGAAGTAGAAATAGTTTCCCAGTTTATAACACGACATTGGACTTGGTGATTTTATTGACCTTACGTGAATTACTAAAAATACTGTTAAATTTGTTGATAGGATTGTGACCAGAGGTCGAAATATTGCAATAAATATTTGTGTCGATTACCGAAATTCAATTCCGGAGGTTATTCTCAACCTTTCAGTCTTTCCTTAGCTCTGATTCCCTCAAGAATTCAAAGTTTAGATTTTAAAGGAATTAATATAAAATTAGATTCAGAGCTCAAAATTGATGACAAAATTAGATTTGAAACAGAAATCAAATCAAACTCATCGACGAGTCTTTACATATCAAGAGAAGTGCCAATAATTGACGCCAAAGTCGAGCCGTGGGTTCTGTTCGTTAGCTCAGGATTTGGTATATTTATTCTGATTATAACAATAGTTGTATTAATAAAAGTAAGACTTTTTAATCTGGAAGTGATATTAAGACAATTATTTTCTTTTAATGAAAAAAGTGTGGATTTTTTAAACGTAAAAAATTAGAAGAAATAGAAAAAGTGAAACTAAGAATGTCTATGAAAGCTGACATGTTTGACATCAATGTCCTCGATATGACTGAAGAAGAATTGGAAGAATTGCAAAACTAATGACAAATTAAAAACCTTAAAACTATTTACTAATACTTGATATAAATGTAACTCTACTTTGTTTTTAAATTAAAAATTTTAATCATTTGGTTTAAGAGAAATAAATTAAACTAAAATCTAATAAAGTATTACTCTTTAGTAAATACTAATCGGAGAACATAAAAGTTGTGGTTATATCTGAGATTGCAAAATATCTATATTCTAGGGGGTATTTCACCTATTTTTCCTTTTAGGAGGTATTTTGGAAAACTTTTGTTATTAATAAAAAAAGATTTATTAGTTTAGTGATGACCAAGGCACTATTATAGTTGAAAGTATAATCAAAATGACCAGGCCAATAATTTAATATTAGATATGTTATCAAAGTTGACAATTATCAAGGTCAAATATATATAGAATATAAAGTAATTAATTGAATTTGAAATCTAATAAATCATAAAATTATATAAATAAGTTATTCAACAACTTTTGATGATTTTTATTATAATTAATAAATGAAATAATAATTTAAAAATCATTTACTTTAAGGTCATTAATTGACCCTTAATTGTGTTCAAAACAATAGTTTTGGCAAAACTTCAAACTTTTGTCTTCATTCAGAAGTTAACGACAATTCGTTTAACTCTAATAACGACTCAAACCATTCAAATCATTTAATACATGTTTTGGACAATTTTCGTGAGGACTGGAAAAAAGAGTTGGAAAACAAAAATCTTAATAATTTTGACAATAATTTAGAGTAAAAATTGTTTCAATAAATGAATGAATTTATTAATTGTTTATTATTTGCAGAAAAAGCCATCATTTGTTGACAGACGTAGAGATGAAAGCAATGGATTTATTCAAAGAAGAGGTTCTTCTCGAGAGAAGAGGAAAACTATACGATTCCGTCACTTACTATCGAAGGGCAACTCAATTGGTTCCCGACATTGAGTTCAAAATGTAACGAATGGAGAGACAAATGGAATCAATGGATGAAAAGATCGTCAGTTCTTGAGTTGAGTCGAAACCCAGTCTCTCTAATATTCAGGCAAAAGATTACGAAGACTTTGACGCCAAACAGATTCCCTTCTTTTTGGTTCTCTCGTATCGAAAGCCGAATACAAATTGAAGTGAAAATAAGACTTAAGTTTACTTCAATTAATAGTATATATAATCTCATCGTTTAAAAGCTTATTATTTTATGACTTGATTTTAATAATTAGTTAATTGAAAGTTAATTCAAAGATGAAATTATATGTAATTTATTCGGCGTTTGAACTTAATTTCAGTAATGATCTTGATCATTTAATTGCATGTACATATTTTTATTCTGATTTTTACAATAATAATAATAATAATAATAAAAGTAATTCTTAATTCTGGAAATGATATTAATATTAAAAAAAATTTATTTTATAAATGAAAAAATTTTGAATTTTTTAAACGTAAAAAATGGTAGAAATAGAAAAAGTTGAACTAAGAATGTCTTTGAGAACTGACATGTTTGACATGTCCTCGATATGAGTGAAGAAGAGTTTGGATGAAATGCAAAACTAATGAAAAATTTCAATAAAATTAAAGACTGTTTACTAATACCTGTTATAAATAAATGTAACTCTACTTTGTTTTCAATCATTTGGTTTAAGAGAAATAAATAAAACTAAAATCTAATACTTATTTATATCGTTAGAGAAGTTATTTCCTATCGTTTAAAAGTCATTAAACAAAAGCGGAAAATTTTAAAACATTCCCTTCGACTCTAAATTAGGAAAAAACTATTTTATGGAGAGAGTAATGGCTTTTAAGTCCTATACTTCACTCACAGACTCCTCATATAATTTACTAGAATTTTGCGTTTCATTGATTTCTTTAATGTTTTTATTTGTATCACTTTCTTCAGTGTTGACGGAATCGTCTGTTTTATCGATTTCTTCTTCACTTTTCTCATTAGAATCGCTATTATCTAAACAATCATTGCTTTCATCAGAAGTTTTATTTCCGCCAATAGTCTCGTATTTGTTCTCACTTTCGTCTGTGCAGTCATTTGGATGTATTTCATAGTTATGAATCATTTGTGACACATCTTCGGGAGAATCACAGACTTGAGGACTGACCGCCTCTGAGTCAAAGTTGTCGACTTCGAACTCACTGTCGTATTGCTCGTCGATGTCTTCATCGTTAATACAGTGATGTCTTATATTGTGTTGACATATATTCGACTCAAAGTCTAGATTTGGTTCACAAAACTCACAAATAGTCATACATTGATTGCAATTAATTTTTTCAGAGAAGTTGTCATTTCTTGTAATGGTATCACTTGTGGGAGGACTCAACGAAATGACACAATTGGGGCTCAAATTGCGAATCATATCTTCATTCTATAATAACATTAAAAAAATACTTTGAATATCAATAGATTGAAAAAACAGCAAAAAATTAATTGAATTTGAAGGACATCTCTTAACTCGAGTGACAATCAATCAGTCATTTCCTTAAAGTTAATTAAATTAAATAATAATTTTGTTTTGTTTTCGAGTTAAGCGCTAATAACCGGAAACTTTATTTAAAGATTTTGTCAAATCTAATAACATATGATTAAAGTAATCATATCTTAACGTTTAACTGAAAATCTTTGTATTCATTAACTGTTTTCCCAAACATTTAATGAAATAAAAGGAATTAATGAATACCTTTTTCACTCCATTTGTATATATTTGTGTGGAGACAATGACTTTTCGTTTGAGTTTCTGATGCATTGGCCAGTCTTTGGCACAGAATGCAAGACTCCCAGGCCATATTATTCGGACACATGTGAACAGAGATAATAAGGATGTGAACAATTCAAATACAAATGCCATAACAATATTGCTTTCCATATAGTTGTTGGCCGAGTCTTCTTTCATATCTATAAAACAGGGAATAAATTAAGAAAAATAAGGAAAGGAATTGAAAATTAAAAATAAAAATAACTCTGAATTGAGATAAACTCATCGATAAATTATTCAAATAAATGTCAGTTTTTGATACATTTTATTAGAAATTGAAAAAAGTTTTGTCACTAATTTAAGTCGAGTTTCAACTATCGGTCATTTAATAAGAAATTCAGAGAATTTAATAAAATTGTGAATTAAGAGATAAGACATTTGAGGCCCAAAAATAAAACTTCAATTAAACTCAAATTATATGACAAAAATGTTTGATTAAATGCTTTAGAAATTTAGTTAAAGACATACCAAACACTAAAAGAGTGAAGTATGTGGTCGTCATAAGTGATGAAACAATTGATAGCAAGAAAAAAATCTTGACTGGAATTTTAGACTTTGATATGTCTGTCCTTCTCTTATGTGCCGTAAATATAGCCATAAAGCCTGTGATTGCAAATATAGCGCCGCACCAAATGCCTGACCCAAAGACAGGGCCAATCTTTGAACTCCATTGTATTCTCAATAAGTTAATAGTCGTCAACACAATTAACAAAATGCCAATAAATAAATGCATTACTCCGAAGCCCAACAGCGCCTCTCCGGTCAGGTCTTTCCGATAATAAAACGAGGCTTTTGTGTCGCGGATTGACTCCTGACTGGAAGCCGGCAGTCCTTTCAACTTAATTATATACACCTCTTCCATAGTGTCCACACTTTTTGTTTGGTTTTGTTGGCACTAAAACTCATCTGAAATTAAAGGTTTTTCAATAAAAAAAGTTTTAGTTTTTATATTAAAAATAGTTTTCAGTTTTAATGTCAAACATTTCAGTTAAAAATGATTTTTATTAAAAAATTCTTCAAATTATAAAATATTTAAAAAAATGAGTTTAAAATAAATTGTTTAAACAGTGATTTGAATTCAATTCACGACAAGAAATCATATTTTTTAAAATTAGCACAAATTTTTTCAAGAAATAAGAACTTGTATTCACTATAAACTAGCAAATAATTGTACCAAAATTATAGTTGAATTCAATTATCATCCAATGAGTGAATAATATAATCCTTTTGTTGCAAATAATAAGAGTTGTTCACAAAATTACTCTAAAATTATCCATTAGTTCACTGAACAGTTAAAAATCGTTCAAATGTTTGAATAGAATATAATAATAATATTTTAAATAAATTGTTGACTGATTTCCAAAACACTAATTGTAATGTTTAGTGATTAGTCTCTTATTATCGTCCATAAACTTGAACTCAAATCTCAATCCTTATACTATTTCTCAGTTTATTTCACAAAAATTGTGGAAATCACTTATTAAAAAGGTTTTGCAGATAAAGGGTTTGCAAATGAATGTTAACGAAGAAAAGTTTTCTTATCAATTCTCTAGAGTCCAGTTTATAAGTATTGAAACCAGAGTTGATTTCTGGCAAAAGCGCCACAAACTCTCTCTCATAGACTTTTGTGAACATCTTTTTCTAAGATCTCAAATGAAAACAGTTTTTCTTTTTATCGAAATAATGATTCAAAAGATAACTATCGCTTACTTTTGGGATTATTTTTAAAAGTTGTTTATCTTCTGCTTTGAGCTTCAAAACACTTGACTCAAAAGTGAAGAGAACCTGATTTCAGTGTATGGAAAGGTCCGACTGTTTATACCTTCCCTTCGAACTTACAACTGTATGTTAAACAGTAGAGCAAAGTTTAGTGTTTTTTAGTGCATTTTCACGCAATCACTCCTACATTCCAAACCTCAACGAATTAATTTGTTTCCGTTGACCCTAACTCTAATCAACGATAAATTTAGACTTTGAAAACATGTATCGTATGTCACAAGACTTGCCATAACTATCCATCACTCGAATACGAATTACAGAAAATAACTTATATTTAGCCCTAAATTAGACTTTTCTGACCATTAATTTCAGAGTTTTGATCGAATTTCAAATGTTTTTTATCCGAAGACATATAATAACATATAGTTATGATTTTATGAGACTTTTTCCGATGAGTCGACACTTTTCATTAAAATATCTGTCGGAAGGCTTCCAATCCATGAATGAGTGGTCAGGAATACAAACATTACCTTCAAAATAAAAGTCTCAAAATAGAAATTTTGAAGGTTTGGCTCATTCTGTGTTCAGTTAAATGAAATCTATTATTGTGTTCACTCTTTTTCTTAAGTATTAAATTGTTTTTTATGGGAAAACTAATTAAAAAATATAATAAGAAAAATAATAACACTTTAAGCACATAATGAGATGTGTTTTTGATTAGACTTTTCTTCTCAATTATAGTTTTATTTTTCACTATAAAATGGGCTAAACATAACTCGTTTACAAATATTACATTTCGTGAAACACTATTTAGTGAAACAACAAAAACATAAATTTGATATGAGATCAGAAACATTAAAGTTATTTAGATTTTGTTTTTCAACATTTTTTAAATAATAATATTAAATAATATTACAGTTATTTCTCAAAACAGACAACAAATGATTTTTTGAGAGATTTAATGCATTTTATTATCAAAAGAAGAGTAAAATTTGTTCGTAAAATCATTTTTTGTGATAAACTTTGAGATTAATAGAGCGAAGAGTGAATTCAAAATACAATTTTCAAAACCTTTTTCAATGAATTGTATTATATCTGATCTTTTTGTGTGAGAATAGACTCACAAATTGGATAATAAAATGCATTTTTTATATAATAAGGGTAATGTGATATCACATTTATTGGTCCTAGTTCAAATAATTTCAGGTGACTTTAAATCACCGGAATTCACATTCAAGTTCATTTTTTTCAAATAATAATAGCATCTAGAACAAATGGATATAAAATTTATAGGAAATCGATTACTATTTTTTTTTTCACAAATATATAAGTATATAAAAATAGTGATCCGGGTGAATTTTATTATAGACTTGGAAAGAGAGCATTTGCCCGAAAGCGCCGAAAAGTCATTAAATATAATTTTGTAGTTATTATAGAAAATTGATTTCTGTTTATGAGTTATAAATGAAAATCTAATTTGAATTTTTCTCAACAAAATTCTTGACATTAATTTTAGAGCAAATATTCAAATAAAATACTATTCAATGAAAGTTTAGGACTTAATTAAACTATATATACAGTTAACTTACGGCTCATTTTTCACGGAAATACACACAACGCAAAAGTGGTTGAGTCGCTGAAAAACTAATTTTAAAAAAACTTAACATTGAATTTAAGCAATAGTTTGCGATAAACTTTTACTATTTATTCGTTTTTAACTCTAATTAAAGGCCGAGTAATTAAAATATCGATTTAATCATTTGTTTTCAACACTTAATTGGAGAACACTTTAAAGAAAAATTAATAAAAGTTCATAAAAAACATAAATGAAAAATAACTTTAAAACACATTAAAGTTAAACCATTCAATAGTTATAATATTTGAGAAATTGTTGGCATAAAAGTTGAGCACAAAAAACAAAAGTTGGAAATAATTCAAGCGTTAAACTCATTCAAAAAGAAGTACAAAACATGAGAAGAGTATACGCTTTGACTCTAAAATAGAGTTTTGCGAACATAACTTCTTAAGACTTGGTTTTCATAAACTTTTTTATTTGAGAACTTCAAGTGAACACAGATTTTTGAGGACAGAATACAATACTGGGAATACATTATGTTATTCAAAGTGTGTGTGACTACGAATTGCATTATTTTATCCAATAATTTATAAATACAAACAAGAATTAAATTTTTTAGAACAGATCTTATCATAAGCGCACGGTTTGCATACTTAGCTAATTGTCGGTCATTCGCCGGCACAGCACAGCCCTAACACATAATACCCGTTCACATATTGTTCAAATATGAGGAGCCGGTAGTAAACTGTAAACCCGATTCACGACTTTATTAATTTTCACATCTATTCACGAAATATATGTATTTTTCTGTCACTTATTGTTCATTGAAATGAAGATTTTTTTTTGTTAATTCTCTCTAACAATAAACTGGAGTTTAACTCATTTTTTAAGTAACTTTTGTTGCAGTCTATCATTAATCCATAAATTGGGTAATAATTTCATAACTTTTGAACTTATTTAGTGATAAAATCAATAAAAATGTATTTTTGTCTTACTTTTGTAAACAATCAAATGATTGATTAGGGGTTTCATCGATGATTACGATGTGATCTCCAGAACATTGTTTCATCACATCTTTGTTTTGACTCAAAACAAGATTAATAGTGAAATATTTGAATAAACAAAACTCAATGAATTTCTCTTAAAAAATAACAATTAGTTTATTATTTAATCAGTTTATTGTATACGAGAAACACATGAAAAGACAAATTTGAAAACAACTGACAACTGGTTTCACGAATACAAATGAATCAGTTGTCAAATGGCATTGAATTCAAAATAACTGTAGTTTTGGAACAAACTTTGATTTCAATTAAAATCAGTTAATGTTATATAACATGAAATATTGGTTTTAATAAAACTGTTTATTTCTAAGGATTTTAATTGAATATAATCTCAAACAACAAGTGTTTGAGCGCCAGATAGGGTTGAGTGACTAACAGAGTATTAGTACAACCGAATAGTCGGAACTCACCCTCACATCTGAACGAATATATCAATTGAAAGAATGAATGACAAACTTTTCAATAGTAGTGGAGCCTGTTTTCAGCGCTCAGCCATTGTATCTGTGCCTCCAATCATAAGCATTTCTCTCTATTTGGTTCATTTAACCGAAACTTTGCACGAGAGCACAGGTATAACATGAAAACCACGTCTAAACTAAACTATAATTCATTAAAATTTGTCAGATTTTCAAAAATCTCAAATTAAAGGAAAAATTATCTAAAAATTAACGACTAATTGACAAAAGCAATGATGAAATACCAGCCGAATCCCAGTGTGAGCTCAAACGTTTCAATCAATTTTGTATTGCATTCTTCACAACCAAAAAATGAAGGCAAAATTTTGACAAGGTAACCTGTAACAAATTAATATTTTAAACTACCTAGTTTCAATTATAGTTATAGCTGTAACTATTCTAAGCATTTCTTATCAGATGTACTCTATATGAAATGGAAATTAATGGAGCTTGATAATATGCTAATTGTCATATAAATGTTGTTATATATGTTTTGATTATAAAATTTAATAGTTCAGTGATTTAGAATAGCTATAAAAATAAGTTTAACAAGCTTAGTTTAGCGCAATATTACTAACTTTAGACGTTATACCAGTTATGAGTCTATGAGTATTTTTTAATGGTTTGAGTAAATGATTTAAATGTTGGACACATCCGACTGTTTGATAGATAAATGATTTATTAAATTAAAAATAGAAAATCAATCAAAATATAAGAACAGGAAAAACAAAAAACGAATTTTTAATTAATTTATTCGTCAGAAATAACTCAAAGAAATGGTTAATAGTTTTAATCCTTAGATAAATATGGATATATATTCTGGGCTTAAAAGTTGGGCGGAGTCCTCAAATGGTTGGGTCAAATAAACTCTAATCCATTTAAAAGAGAGAAACTTTACTTATCCTTAAATATAATACATTAGAGTCCGGTTCACTTATTTAAGAACAATCCACAATCTAGATCATTTTACATATTATTGAAAGGTGTGATTAACTTAACTAAACATTAGAATCAAACAAAACAACTTTACGTTCAAATAATAATTAGTATTTCTTGAAATGTTATTTTAAGTGTAAAAAAAATCACTCCTTTTGCACATCTCTTCAAATATTCAAAAGTGTTTCTTCTCATTGAAATATATGTATAAATAAAGACAAAATGAAAGGGCATTAAAACTAAGAATGACTTTATCTGAACTTATTGTCGGATAAGTCTTTTAAAACTGTTTTTCAACCTCTCTTTCAATCAAACAAAAGAGTTCTTTACTTTGTTTTTGTTGGCAGAGACTTAAGTCAACAATTGTTTGGAGCAAAAAAAAATACGAAACAAATATTATTTTATTTTTTTCTCTTAAATGTTATGAAACTTTTGAGTATTTCAATGGTTTCGGATTCAAAACAAAGAAAAGCCTTACTCTTCTTATTCTGTTTGAAGTCACGAAACACATATAAAAAACTTAATGAGATTTAATAAAATAAAGAGAAAAAAATTCTTACAATAAATAAAAGTTAAGAATAGTTTTGTTGAAAAAATAAGTTTCGGGAATAAACTTTGCATTTCATTTACTTCATTGTAAATCACTTAAAAGAGAAGCCGTTAGAATATACTTTTAAGGATTGCCCCCCAGGACAACATCACATCACTTATAATAAATTTGCAAGATTGTCTCAACTTATTTATACATTAAATACTGGAAGAGAAGTGTTTTAGTCGTCCCCTACTGTCATCATATTCTTAGTTATTTTAGTAACGAATAAATTAAAGATTGAATTTATTCAATAAAATAACTTCTGTTACCTCCCGTTCCCGCAATGAAAATCCCAGGAGAGAAGGGATTTCACTTTTATTTCTTAAAATAAGTCTTAAAATTGTTTAAAAGGTTTAGCCTTTTATTGCTTTCATAAAAATTAACCAAAAGTTGAATAAGTGTTAAGTCTAAGACTTTATTGAAATGTTTGGAGAAATTCAATAATTAATTCCAAAATGACTTTCATTTGAGATTTGGTTTTATTTTTATTATTTTATTCAAATAATCATTAAATAAATCGTCGTTTAAATGGTTTTACAAATTATTTGATTTCAAATAAGTTATGATTAGTTTCTTAAGTTTCAGTAAATTTTATTTTCTTTTTTATTGACTAAAAATTTGATTAATTATGAGATAAAACTTAATTAAATATTAATTCTAAACGATTAAAATGTAAATAATAATAATAAAGAAGAGCAAGTTCATTTGAAAAATAAATAAAACTTATTTATAAGTTTAATAAC
>JAQFZL010000159.1:0-21268 GCA_034695685.1 Galumna lanceata
TTTTTCAACAAATTAAGACAAAATAGTAAAGTTTAAGGTATTTTAATAAGTAATTATACCATTTTAAGGCTATAAAAAGGCTTGTTTTTGAAGGTATTTCACTATTTTATAAACTGTATCAATTAACGAAAATTAAAAAATTTTTACGAGAAAAATTGAAAATTACACTTTTAATAATTTGAACATGGTTTTTTGATCAAAATAAGTATGTTTTACATCAAAATAACTAAAAACATCGAAAAACGGTGTTTTTATGTATTTTAAGCGTTTTTGGCCTTTTTTGAAAATGCCCCCCCCCCTGAGCTGAGACCAAAATACCCCCCTGACACCCCCTGAGATCGAAGAGCTTTATCATCCCTGATTAAAAGTATGAATCAATAAATTTATAATTTTTTTTATATAATGGAAGTCCTTTGGAAAAGGTCATTAAATGTTTGTGCAATAACTAAGATACTTTATTTATAATTAAATTATGAAATATTTTAATTTTTAAAATTTTGGAAAATTTTTATTTAATTTAAAACGGTTTTAATACAATTCATGTATTTTTTAGAAACATTTTTTCTATATTAAACTGGTATTGATTTCAGTAGAAAAAAAGTTGCATTTTTTATGTTACTATTGATGTGACCATTAATGTGACCATGCTCAATTTGAGGTCACGCCATTTAATAGGAATAAACCCAACACATAAATTATGCATGTTGAGTTTTACTCCTATTGAATGTATAGCGACACAAAACCACTTCAAATGTAATGAAATTGATAGATTGAGCTTGGTCAGATAATCATAGAATCAATTAACAAATAAAACACATAATTAGACTTAAATAAATTCCAGAAATTTTATTTGTTTTTTAGAAATGAATTTGAAAGAAATGATGACATTTTAATAAATTTAAAATAATCTTTGAATAAAAATTAGTTAAAACTGGTATTTAAGGCAATAAATTAAAACATTTTTTTGGCCGCAAATGAGTACTCAAATGTTTCTTAAAAAAAGATGTTTTGATAAAAAATTCCCAAAAAGTATTGATATGACTTCAACTCAAATATCAATTAATGGGAAATAATTACAATAAATGTTTTATGTATTTTCATGTGTTTTCAGTGAAACGTATTATAATTTGTAAACCAAATTACAAACTCTTTTAAATAGTCTTTCATTTCATTTCATTTCAGAAATATTTATATAAAAAGTGGAAACCATTTGAAGAGTTTTTGTTTAATCGTTAATAAAATAATAAATATTTCGATCAAATGAAGAAACAAAATATAATTTAAATTTTTAAACAAAAATACGACAAAACTTTTGCAAAACGACCGGCCATTTACTCAACTCGAGATTACAACTGAACTTTAAATAATCCAATCCTTGAGGATATACTCTACTCTTCTTTTATCTAATCGTTTGATTCGACATAACTTCTAAAAAGATAAACTCTACCAAAAAACTGGGAAACATTTCCTCTTTTTATAGCAATAAAAAATTAATTTTATTAAATCAAAATTATATCGAAGGACACAATTCTGTCTTTTGAGAGGAAGTTTGAGTCCAGTGTTGATAACTAACAACACTATTTGATGTCACTATTGATTTCCTCAATTAATCCGTCAAACAAATCATCAAAAGTTAGTTTTAGAGAACAACTCATTTGAAGAATTGAAGAACAAATTCATATAAACAAAGTATTAATACTCTCATCGATTGTCACTAAAATGTCAGAAAATATTGTCTCAATAAGTGATTCATCGGAAGCCAATGGAACGATATCTGCATCTATTAGTTTGACCACAAAATTATACCGAAAACGATATCTAATATTAATTTTATTCATTTTGTTGTCGATGTCTAATGCTTTTCAATGGATTGAATACGCGATTATTGAGAATATTATAACCAAATATTACGATACCACCAATTTTTGGGTCAACTGTACGTCAGTGGTATATATGGCCGCTTATATCGTTGGTATACTTCCCGCCACTTATATTCTCGACACTAAAGGACTTCGATATTCCGTTCTTTTGGGCGCTTTTGGCAATAGTTTTGGTTCGATTATTAAATGCTTTAGTGTCGCCCCAAACAGATTTTGGGTAACAATGATTGGACAGACAATTGTGGCCGCCTCTCAACTTTTCATTCTTAACATTCCTCCACTTTTGGCTGCCGTCTGGTTCTCTGAAAAAGAGGTGTCGCGCGCAACAGCTTATGGTGTATTTGGAAATCAGGTGGGAATAGCACTGGGCTTTTTTCTACCCGGTCTTATAGTACCAAGCTTTAAGAACTCAACTGAAAACAATGTCACAAATGACGATAACTCAACGTTTGTTAATAAAGAAGATGTGGGAAATGGTCTCAAAATGCTCTTCATTGGAGTCTCAGTATTTACAACAATTCTCTTCATTTTAATACTACTACTGTTTAAAGATAAGCCATCATTACCTCCGAGTGCAGCGCAAGCAACCGCACAGATAACTAAACAGAGCTCATCGTTTGGCGGTTCACTAAAAGCTTTGGCCACAAATCCAAACTTCATTTTATTGTTTATTACTTATGGTTTAAATACGGGAGTATTTTATGCGGTATCGACTGTACTGAACCAAATGGTGACCGGAGCCTTCGGAGAAGACTTTGTTCAAGAGGCCGGTTATATGGGTTTCAGCCTAACATTAGCCGGAATTCTGGGCTCAATTGTTTGCGGATATCTATTAGACTGGACCCGACTCTTCAAAGAGATTACTCTCGGAGTATATTTCTTTTCATTGGTTGGAATGATTGCATTCACTGTTGCCTTAAAAGTCAAATACGTTTGGCTAATGTTTTTGGTTTCAGCGATTCTCGGATTTTTTATGACCGGATATCTGCCGATTGGTTTTGAATTTGCAGCTGAAATCAGTTACCCTCAGCCCGAGGGGACGTTCGCTGGACTACTAAATGCTTCAGCGCAGGTATTATTCTATTTTTAAAAAAGTCTTTAAAATTTTAATTAAATTACAGATTTTTGGAGTAATTTTCACTTTCGGCGGTTCAGCGGTTATCGACTCTTTCAATAGTATGATCGCAAACATAGCTTTTGTCTGCTTTCTGTTCTTAGGCTTTATTCTGACGGCTATTATAAAACCAGATCTTAGACGACAGGCAGCGGAACAGATAAATAAATATCACATAAATAGTGAAACTAAAATTTTGAGCACAATTTAAATGGTTTCCAAAATAATATCTCTTAAAATATTCTCTTCGTGTGATTAATGATGTCTTCCAAACAAATAATGTCTTAAATAAGTAATGGTTTTAAAAATCGACTTTAATTTTATATGTTTTGTTCGCAAATTATATTTATTTATGAAATGTTTTATTTTAAATAAATGACTTTTAATCAGTAATAATGAGTTCGTCGATACCCCAGTCTTCATAACTACCGTCCGGTAAATATCTTCGGATAATTATCGGTATTTTTCGGGCTCTAATCAGTGGAAACAAATTCATATTAAAATGAATTAAAGGGTAAAATAAATATTAATTACTTGAGTTCTTTCATTGCTATCTGTAAGGGATCGGTTTCGCCCTCGAGTTCAACCATAACGGGCGCACACATAGCTATTTGTAGGGCACGAGTGCCCAAAACCCTCGCCCTCTCGTATTTAGTCATATAAGGGGTTGTAATTCGTTTAGTATTGAGTTGTGGGGTCTGATCGCCGACAGCCAACAAATCCACGTTTTCGTCGTCCATTTGATCCATTCCTTCCATATTGTCGTCATCTTCGACGGCGTCGTCGAAGTCTGCGCCCATACTTTATAACCAAAACATTGAATCATTTGTTAATTATTTAATTAATTATTGATTTTCATTAATTGTAATGAAATGACAAAATATTTCATCAGAACTCACTCTTCGGGATCATATTCGTCGTCAGCCATTATTTGGATGTATTTCAAACAATTTAAATGTAAAACAAATAAAATATAAAATCTCTTAATTAATGTTAGATTTAAAGTTAAATCGGGTTTAAAATACGGAAAACATGCGATTCATAAACCAATGTTTTGACTGATATTTTGCCAAAAATAACGTCTGATTTGTTTTGATTTTTACTTCCATTGAATTGATTTTATTTTTAAAAACCAAATATTTTTGTGAATTGATTTAAACTTTAATTATATTTATATGTTTTAAATCTTTTAACACTTTTTATAATTATGACTAATATAGAGGTAAACACATGTTTTATACGAACTTTAAATCAATTGATTTATTTTTTTATTGAATTTTAAAGGAATGCAAAAAAGATTTACTAGTTTTGACTAAAAAAGTCGACGGTTTGATCGCTATTATAATAACAGATAAAGAAGGCGTTCCTCTAATCAAAGGTCTGATAATGTGCTAAATTGTAATGTCTTTAACAACTGATCCATAATTAAATGTCTTCAGTTGTGAACGAGTTGTCCGATGCCAATGTCTCGAGTCGTCCCACTTTCTTATCGTCTAATTTTACGACAGCTGTGGAACAGTCGGGAAAACTGGGAATCGGTTTGTGTGAGAAAATTGTTAGTCATTACCAGAACTACCAAATCGTTCACTTCAATAAAGACAAACTTATTGTCGCACTGATAGCCAACACCACCACAAATACCGGTGTTTTGTTGGCCTTAGAAAATGAGTTCGATATCATTTGCAACGAATTGAGACAATGTGTGGACAATAACTGATTCCAATGTCTTTATGCCAACATTTTATTCATTTAATTGTTAACTAATTTTGATATTCTGTTAACTGTCACTCAATTTGATTTTATTTAACAAAAGAGAAAATTGTTTATAAAACTATAAATCATTTTTCAATAAATTTTATTCATTTAATAATTAAGGCATTAGTTCTGACAGAAGGGGTAGTTTTCGTTTAATTCCATATAATGGGCACCTCTTCCCGACTCATTGATGCTGTAGTACCCCATCCGTGAGTCACCATTTGTTGAACATTTTTTGGCGATAAAATCTGCCCAATTTTGGCACTTATATGCTGTGCATTTACTTTTGTTTGAACTGATAGACGCTTCGAAATAAAATACAGAAGAGTAATGATTACATGAAATCTCAAGAGTTTTATCTTTGCATCTTGGTTGGTCTGTTCCGTTGTGGGGGAAGAAGTCGATGTGACCAATAGTTTTTACAAAACCGACCTCTCCTTTGAAAATGTTGTTTCCGGCACTCGAATGGATGGCGTCCACAAAAGTTGCGTCCGATTCTGACAAATAACTTCCCGGATATTTTTCAAAAAGAGGTGCCGCGGAATCCAATGCTATCAACAAATTATTTTGAAAATTATGGCCATATGTTTAAGAACTGACCTGAAATGCGACCAAATTTCCACTTATATTCTGATTGTGAGAATTTTCCGGCGAAACCGGAGACCTGAGCGCCTAAACTAAATCCAATCAAATGAACATTTTTAGGTTCGATATTATGTTTTGTTCGAAGAGTTTCCACAAAAAAAGCGACCTCTCGTCCCACTACTTGAGTGTTTACGGCAGCTTCAGTATACCAAGGTGATGCCGATCCCTTTGACCAGTCAACTACTACTACAGTAGGAATTGCTGTTGACTTGAGTAAAGCTGTTTTCACACTTAATAATTGGGTATTCTTTGCGTCATTATTGAAGCCATGGATTATAATAACTAGAGATTTGTTTTGTGGTATAACTGAAAAGTTTTTTGTCGTCACTTCTTTTGGAGTGTCCGGTGAATCGTGAGTATAGGCAAAGAATTTCGTTCCTATTTTTTCGGGTGCCGTCGGAAGGATTCCCGTGTGTTTCATCGGACCATCTGTTGTGAAACAACCGATGTTTGGATAACAAGCCTTTTCTGACGCATAGAATACATCTTCAGAAGGAATTGCTTTAACCGCCCTATCAATGGATGCAAACAATTCGCTTTCTTTTGAACCAAAAGTAAAGAATGGAAACAAAGAAATCAAAACTATTGAAAATAACATCTTTTGACTAAATTTCATCTCAAATGATGACTGAAATAATTTAATGATTTCTCAATAAATATATATATAAATCTTTACGTAATCAGCAAATGAGTGAATTCTCAAATGGATTTATGATTTGAAATTATCTTCACATAGTAATAACCTTGGAGTTAAAGGTTAATCAAGATAATTTATAGTACCAAACAATTGATTTATTATCTATTATTGAAAATATATTGAATTAAGTTTTTATTATCTAATCTTTGAATAGAATTCACACAAATATAAAGAGTTCTAAAATAATAGAACTGTAAGAATATCACAGTTTTTGCTATAATATGTTTTTTGGTCTTTAAATAAATGAATATATTATTAGATTTTCTTTATTTTCTCTATATTTGTTCAAATGATTTAATAAATATTATGATTTGAATAATATCAGAAGTGCCGGAAAGAAATGTCGTATTTGAATGAATGTATTTAAATGTAATTAATATTAAGATAATAGAGATTTATAATTGATTTTCTATATAGTATTTAAAGAAGGGTTATATAATATAACTTATATTCGTCAACAATTATTAATATAAATTTTTTTATTTATAAAATTTGTAAAGTTTTATAAACTTTAATAAATTCTATGAAAATCTTTTGTTTAATATAACTATATATCAGGGATGTTAAAGGTCCACGATCTCAGGGGGTATTTTGAAATACCCCTTGTTTAACATCACTGCTTTATATTAGGAAAAGTATTAAAGTAGAGAATAGACTTCAGGAAAATAAAAAATTATAATAAATAAAAAAATCAATTTTAAAATTATAAATTATTTGAAAAAATTCAATTAATAGTTAACAACCCATAAATCTTACGATAGTTAATCATAATGTAGTGCTGATCCATTGCATAGTGGTTTGAAATTTGATTTATAATTCTTAATAAAATGTACTAATCAAATATCTTGGATATATTAAATGATATTTATTCAACAAGTTCTATTAACTTTTCAACTATTCATCAAAACTTTAAAAAATTGTTGCGATTATTAAAACCTCTTAATATTATTTGAGTCTAAAATAATGAACACAAATTTTCCTATATCTAAAAGATATATGCAAGGTTGTTAATGTATTTAATGGTTGCTTATTTCCTACAATCAGGTGTTAAACATGAAATAAGTTTAAGAAATATTCATTTCATAATTATTCTTAAAATCCTTTTAATAAAAAATTAAATTTCTTAAGTTATCATAAAATCGGTGTTAATATCGAAACTCTTCATAACGTTTTCGGGACTCGATTTAGGCAACCGTTTGGTGCCCCCAAAACCTGTTGCCTACGAGTTTTGCTTAAACCCGGGTCAAACAAAATATAATATAATGAAATTGAGTATCTAGTTAAAAATTTGAACTTGTTTTTTTGCATATTGACTTCCAATTATTGGCTTTTTTTTAATTATTAATTTTTATTGATTTTCTTATAGGAAAAGATGTATTTATTTGAACTTTATATTGATTTTTAATTAAATCATTTTTTAATCGTTTTTTATATAATATATATTTTATTGAAATTCGTTTGAAATGATTGTAAACTTTGAGACAACATTTAAAGTAGTTTTGATTTTGAGCTTTCGTTTCAAAAATCAAATTTTATCACAAAAAATGTAAATTTTATTAATAGATAAGAACTTTGTTTTATAAAACATTCATAAAAAGCATTTAATTATAAAAAACTGAATTAAAATTAAGTAACAATTTATTGAAAAATTTGATGTCACGTGAAAGCAATGGGAGGACTCCTTTTAATTGTGGCATACATTTTGTCCGGCATTTGAACGGTTGTCATATTTGCCGAAATGTTTGCACAGTTGAGATCATCAGCGAAGACACACCGATTGGTCAATTGGGTCAAAGGCTCTGCGTATTGGTGTTCACTTCGCGGGTGTGCCATAACTGATGTCAATGACTTTCTGTGTGGAGAAGAATAATAAGAACCAGAATTACCGAAACTCTTTGCCGGCGGGGATTGACATTCAATAAATTTTGGTTTAGAACCGCATTGAAAGTCATTAAGAGGAAAGGTTTCTGTCGATTGTCTTAAGTCTGTTTTATGTACACAATTATCAGAACTTAAGCCATTGACCACTTGATTGACATGTTGTCGACGCAAACAACCAAAAAATGTGCCCAAAATAACGCACAACACTATTATTGAGATAATGACCGGCAAAAGAACCGTTACATTTCTGAACAGAGAAACCGACTCCGCCTGAGTTGAGGCATCGATAGGAGAGTGAGGAGATGTTGTCCGAACCGATGACGTTATGTTCAAAGTCTTAAAGTTATACTCGGCTTCAGTTACGCCTTAAATAAATTTTGCGTTAATTAATTGAAATACTCTTTAATAGATATGAATACCTGCGTCTGAATGAGCGCTCACTAAAAGTTTATACTCTCGATTAGGGATCAAATTATTGAGATAAAAGAAATCCTTTTCGAAACCAACTCTTTCTGCTAATAAAATCCATTGCTTTTGATAAATAGGTTTGTATTTAATTGTAAATGAATTGATGGGACAACCAATTGTTTGCCAACTGCTCAGTCGTAGAAGAGATGAGGTCGCGTTAGGAATAAGAAATTCTTGAGTGGATGGCGAAAGAGGTGCCGCACCTTTTGTTCTGCTCGTTATAGTTTCACCTAAAAAAAACAATGAGTGAATTATTGTTGGATTTTATAGTTATGATTTGATTACTCGGTTCACCCGTTCCCAAACTATTTGATGCCGTCATAAATAGTTTATATTTAGTACCGCACCGTATATTCACTAAACCATTACTCGAATCTAAAATATATTGATTTGATTTAGTTTTTAGTTTCTTTTGATGCCATTGCGATTCCCGCTCCTCTTTAAAATGCAACACATATTCTCTCTCTTCCATATCCTCTGAATTTGCATCCCATCGAAGGGTAATTGAATCAGAGGTACTCCCAATCACTTCCAGTAGGGGAGAAGTTGGCGGCTGTGAGTCAAAGGTTGCGACTCTAACCTTAAATTAAATGAATTTTTTATTGACTGAAAATAATTCCAAAAAAAAGTTTTCATTTCATTACTTCATCAGTTCGGGGACCGGCGCCTACACTGTTGTATGCCTGAAGTATAATGATATAGGTGGTTTTTCTCTTAAGGTTTGTTACATAACTTGTCTCAAACTTATTCGGATCATTATCTCCAATTATGTCAACATTTTTGTACTGAAAGGGTTCGTCAGAGTCTGCGATCTTATATCCGATATAATAGCCTTTGATTTTCCCAAACTGTACTTCTTTAAGAGGAGGTTTCCATTTGATCTTTAGTGATGTCGAAGAAGTAGTTTCAATAATGATATCTGTGGGCGGACCCCCAGGAACTTCCTCTGCCGTTTGGAAGAGAATAGTAGCGGGAGTGGCATCACTTCTTCCCAAAGCGTTTTCTGCAAACATTCTGATCTCATAATAACAAACTGGAATTAAGCCCGAAATGGTTAGCCTGGAGTCGGATCCGCTCTGAGTTGAAAGTTCTCTCCATATCTGATCGTCACTACAATTATTTCTGTGCTCTAAAATAAATCTAATGATAGCACTGTTGCCCGAAAACGATGACTTCCAGACAATAGTCGCGCTCCGACTCGTTATTTCAACAGTACTCAAACCATAGGGCGGTTCCGGTACTTCTGTTTAACAAATTATTTGATAAATTTTAGAATAAATTAATAGAGAAATAAGTTTTCGAAGCATTAAATTAGTGTTTGATTTGAAGCAAAGCATTCAAAACTTCGAAAAACAGTCGATTTTATGCATCATTTGTTAGTAATTAAGTTTAAGTGAATTCAACTATAAGTCGATTAAAATAGTAAACAAAAAATAGCAAAGAATTGATTAGTTTGTATAATACATACCCTGAACTATCAGCTGAATGTTTGTGTCATCGACACCAAAATCATTTGAGACGACACACGTATATAAGGCTGAGTCGTGTCTTACAGTTGAAGATATTTCTAGATATGAAATCATTTTCTGTGGGGAAACTATTTCTTGTTTTACTGAATATCTTTTATCAATGGATGAAGTGATTTGTTGTTTATCCTTTTGCCACTCAACCCTCATAACAGGATCGCCCTGTGCTTCACATTGAAGGACAGCGGTCTCACTCTTTACAACACTACTACTAATAAATTTGATGTCAAAATATGGCGGCGACTGAACCACTAATTGGATAACTTTACTCAAACCGGCACCGATTCCATTAGAAATCTATGAAAATATAAAATTATTCAATTGATTGAACACTTAATCACAATTGAAAAGAAGATTAAAGGAAAGGATGTAATACTTGGCACATATAGAATCCGGCGTCTGATTTGTCGGCCTCTTGTAAGACAAAAGTTCCGTTTTGGTAGACCTGATGTCTATAAGAGGAAAGAATATCCCTGAATTCGGACGGATGTTCCACATCAGTGGAATGGCCATCAGTTCCAGTATTTGTGGCAATCGATTTCTTCCAAATGATTTTTGGAGTGGGAGAGGCTTCGGCCAAACAATCAATCACTGAATCCGATCCCAAAACTACATGAGTATTCTTAGGCTCTACTTTCCAGGTCGGCGCCACATTCACTATAAGATATGTACTTCTATTGACAGATTCGACGTCATTCCAAGCCTTACACGTCCTATAATTAGATCAAAATCAGTGAAAAATGAAGTAAACAATTCGAGTCAATTAATAAACTGATTGTTATGTGAGTCATACCAAAGGCCCATATCGTTGTGTTCGACGCTTTTAAACGTTAGTAAAGAATAGTCTTCAGAATTCTGTAGTGAAATGCTATGACTTGAGACAACCGGAGTGTTTGAGTCTTCTTTATACCACTTTATTTCTATGGGAGGATCGCCTTCTAATATAGAGCACATTAACTTAACTTTCATTCCTTGATTAGCTCTAGTAGTCTCTGATAACGGCTGTCCATCAATTAAAGGCGCGACTCTCACAACCAAACGAACGCTTCCTTTAACTGCTTTACCATTAGAGCCCTTATGGACACAAAATACTGATGTAATCCAAATCTTAAGGCTATTCAGTTACTAATAAATGACAAAACTCTGATTCAATACAAACAACTAATTAAATTCGACCTCAATTTGCCTATTATTGGACAAACCTTAAGACATACGCCTCATAAATTCTTTGCTCAAACGGTTCAACAAATGGATATTTAAGCATAAAATACAATTCAAACTAAATTTACATCATATGAAGTCAATTACTTCTGGTAATGGGTTTTAATAAAAAAATAAAATAAAAACTTTTCTTATTAACAATAGTAACTTGCTCATATTGAAATACTATCATGATACAATGATGTAATGTAAATAAGCCTTTAACCGTTATATTAAAGTTAGAGAATTACTTGAATTGAGTATAATATGAAAGTTTGAAAAAATCAATTTCAGTGAAAAAAAGATTTGACTTTCAGTCGAAACGAATACTCGGTTTTTATTTTGGAAATGTTTTGAATGTGTTTTGACTGCATTATAGTTTCATTGTATGAATGCCTGAAAGCATTTATTTCAACTATCATTTTATGACTTCTTTTGGTTGTGTCGCACATCGCGTCCGAAACAAAAACAAATTCATAAGAGTCTAATCCCTTAAGATATAAGACAGCAATTCGTTGTCAATGCTTTCCACGAAATGTATTGTTCGTGAGTTGATATCCGTCAGACTATACCAGGAATTTGTTGCTTCGAATCACATTTAATTCGGAGACTTTATTCCCAACACATCTTCAAACGATTTCTTCGAATTATATCACATCTATTTTTACTTTTATTTGGCTCTTTGCAAAAGTAGCAAGGTTACATTATAAACACCATCAAAATTGAATCCAATCGAGTATATCATCACAAATGAAGAGATGGAATACAATATTCCTTCTCATAGTTATAATTAAATCAATTGAGTGGAGAACAGCTTTCTTTCATTGAAACTACCTTTCATTCAATGACATTAATAGTACCAAGATTCAATTCATTGCAACTCAATTCAGATGTAAATTTAGTTCGAAATCATTTAATTTATATGGAAATCGGTTTGTTCTCATATATACCAAATATGGACTCAAAATTATATTCTCTATAAACTTGTTATTTGTTACTTAATTTTACTCGATTTAAGCCAAAAATCAATTTAAAAATATATTCTATTAAACAAAAAAAGAAATGATGAAAATGTCAAACCTTGATAGTACACCAGTAGTCACCTTGGTCATTATTACGGTGAACATTAGTGATATGTAGTTTACCGCCGACGCCACTAACAACGGACTCAATTTTTTGGCGATGATTGACTGGTAATGTGTTTGTGTTGTGCTGCCATACTATCGACTCAATGGGATAGGCTATGACTGGACATCGCACTGATATGGAACGACCAGAAACAACAGTCAAACTGTTATTATTAATATTTGCTGCCACTGATGAAGATGACAGCCATGACGGACGAAGTGCTGCCGGCCCCACCACATTTACTCGTCCTGTGTAAGATGACTGACCCGCGTCGTTAACGGCTACGCATCGATACTTCATATAAATGACAAAATGAGTGAAATTAATTGGATGTCATATAACGACACTCCTCTCACTCTTTCTATTAATTGTTTAATATATGAGACATTGTCTCTAAAAACAACAAAACCATTGATTTAGTCTTTTCTATGCCTTTGGTTTTATTGTTTGAATGATTTATCAAAACTCAAGATTTTATTAATTATTCAAAGCATTAAAGCATTCAATTATTTAAATACAAAATTATAAATAAATTAAAAATTGAACTGAAATTCGATTCATTATTAATAGAGTTTATAGTGAGGTATGTGTGAGGTCTTAGTGACACAAACAGATAAGTCTCAATGAATGGCTTTTAAAAGATTTATGGCTAAAATATTTCAATTTATTAGACATTCTTTAGAAATAATAACAATGAAAGTGATTTTCAGCAATGAATTGATTGCAATTCAATGAAAAGAGTGTTAAAAAAAGTGAATTAACTTTTCTTCATAACATTTGAGAACATTTTGTGAAACAGAGAAAAACTGCACTCATTTGAGTGACTGAATAGAAGTGCAAATGGAATAAAAATAAAGCAAAGAATAGCGTTAATGGTATTGATCTTCAATAGAAAGTGTGATATCTATTTAAAACGGCGCTAATCGAGTGGACCGACAAAAGTGTTAACTCAATGTTAGGGCACTTACTTCTCCGCCATCTATAACACGTGCGGCACTTATATTAACAAAACTAATCACATGTCCGTTATGTGTGACATAATCTCCGAGACGATATCGGGCGGACACACCATTAATGGTGTGATCATCCAAATACCATTTAATCTGAGGCAATGGTGAGGCAGAAGCAGAACAACGAAGTGATATGGAAGAGCCCGACTCCACTATCGTCTGGTCTTTGAAAGTATCATGCATAATTGGAGCGCTATCTCCAAGTTTCAATTGAGCGCTCGCTTGTGATGACTCGTACTCTGATTGAACCACACATTGATAACAACCTATTGTTCGACAAAAGAAAATCAAAATTTTCATTCAATGATTCGACTCTTCAAATGTTTATATCCATTCACTCAACGAGTATTGAGTCAAACAATACTCAACTCAAAGACTCATCTAATGGTTAATCGATTGAAACCATTATTTAAATTAAATCTGTTTTTAGTTAAGAAAATATCATTTATTTAATTAAACTAAGAATCTATTAATAGACGAAAAGAAATATTTAAATATTAAGTCATTTAATCGCTTATTAAGAGCTAAATCACCATAACTTTAACACAAAAAAGAGATTTTCAAAACTGATTTTCCTATAATTATGTGAACAACAAATTCTTTAAACTTTTAGATAAAATATTTCGAATAAATTACTGTCTCTTTTGCTAAACCAAACTCTTATGAATGGCTTTTCAGACATACATAATGTATACTAAAAATCATTTGAGTAAAAAAAGCTCCAAATTGTGTTCTTTTACACACATTTAATGGTAAAAAAGAGTGTTTTCAGGAAATGCCTAATTAGGGAATCAGTTCATCATTAAAATACAAAATGTATTCACTCTTAACATAAGTTTACAGAATATAAATTATTTTAATTATTCAAATCGTTGTTTAATAACTAAGTTATGGTTAGTTTAGTTATGTTATGGTGTGTTAGAGTGTGTTTAGATATGTTATGATTTGTAAAACTTATGAATTTCATTGATTTTCTCAAATTTTCAATTTAATTATTACTTAAATCTCAATAAAATAACAAAAAATTAAAAAAACAGAAATGAATTTCAAATTGGATTCAAATAATTATTCAATTAATAATATTATGAAAATAATTTATAAAAAAGTGATAAAATTAATTAACATTTTGTTGATTATTGTCTTGAAGTCTATTCTCTACTTTATATACTTCTCTTAATATATAAAAAGATCGAACCAAACGAAAGACAGTCAAAGAGTTGATTAATACCATTAAAGACATTGATATTAATTTATACCATTCGAAGGCTCGTATCAGAAGAACCATTTGAACAAATATTAAGACAATTAAAAGACCTAATAATGTACCGAAACCTCCGATTGGATTCGAAAATACGATCTAAAAAATAAAACAAAGAATTAAATAAAAATATTGAATTCAAAATTAATTTCAATACATAATAGCGAAGGTGTGACTGATTTCCAGGTTCAGCACAATTAGTATTTCCTTCGGATTTATAATATTCTTTGAAGTATTTGACGACCACTCCGTGTCCATAAAGTAGTGAATCTGACCACGAATTACACGGAACTAATGTATTCCTGGTCTCTAACTTTTGCCATTTTCCCAAATGTAATGAAGATTTATGTAAAATATCATAGAATTGGGGCGAATATAAGTGAGAAGTGAGCATAAGAAACGAACTCATCCATGAGATAACGACGTGCTGTGCAGTCCACGAGACATCATAATAAAGTGTGCTCTGAGCGAAACACAACCCAACAAATGATGAGTAATAAGCGATCAAAAGAGATCGAAATAATATAAACTTAAGTCTGTCGTTAAAAGAAGTCTTGAGTCGATCCACTTCTTGTCGAACCATTTCTGCATTTGTGGTACAGTTATGTGACGGCTGTTCGTTAGAAAATTTTGTCGGAAGTATTATAGACTTAAGGCCTGCCTTCCAATTGATTGGAGTACCGCTACTCTTAGATGTTTCGTAAGCGCGGATTATATTCGGACAATACATTAACATATATATGACTATTGGATACGATATACAAAGTATTCCAGTAATGCCGTGATTTGAGTGAATGCTTAGCGAACACCGGATGTGACCCCAAACACATGAAAACAAAATTATTATCGAAGAAATGTATAAATAAAACGATCGCATCAGTAAAGGAAGCGCTGGTGTTATCTGTTTTAAGATACAAATAGTTATGTTTATATAAAGTTAAATCCATTTGAGGTCTGACCACATGAACGAAGTGTAGAATAAATGGACGGCCGATAAATAAAACACAAAACTGAACCACATTTAAGTCAATTAAATGGAAGTTCTGAACAAATCAATGAAATTAATAATTGAAACAAATTATAGATAAAGTGATGACAGACAATGTCTGTCAGACATACCATCGCTATATTGGTGTGAGACTGAGGTAACCACCAAACAGTTCGGTAAAGATTTAGGTATTGAGTGGCCATCGATATAACGAATACCAAAATAGTTTGCGCCTCAAATAAGAGCTCATTTTCTGAAGAAAGTTTTGGTAAATTTATGTGTTTTGGAGAAACCAAACAATTGGTTGAATCACTTCTAAACAAAAAACATAAGAAATGGCAAACATTTTATTGACATTCAGTTAATGAAAACAATTATTGCAAACATTTATCAAAAGATAAGTAAAAAAAACTTCAATTAAGACAATGAAATGAAAGGTTTTTAACAAAGATATGATACCTGTCGTCAATCGTGGGTTTTGGAGCCGACAGTTTAGATGCGTTTCGCCGATGATTAGGCATTAATAGGAATAATTTGTTGTTTTTACCCATAATTTGCGAATTTGGTTACTATTAGTTACCGTCAAATTATTAAACATTTAATTTTTGTTTACAATTTATCTTAAAGTTTATAAAAGAAGCGTTTAATTTAAAAACAAATTTTTGATAATATTTTGATAATTTAGTGTTAAATAAAATCATATGTTTAGTCAATAAAACAAATCCATAAACATTTATGTGAAGAAATGATCCCCTTTTGTGTTCTGATATATAACTGTTGTGTAGTTGTGTTTATGACGTAATTGAGTATCCGATGATTAACACTTAAAATCCAAAACCAGTTGTTTTACTAAATTGAAAGAATTGACGAAACGTCTCATTCATTGGTTTACTTTTCTCAGGTATTTCTCAATTAAATCAATGTTTTTATGACAAACTTTTATTTTTATTGTTTTTATCATTTTTTTTATTTCTATATTTGTTTATAATATTTGTTATGATTTTTGTTTATTAAATGATTTAATACTACAATATATTCATTCATTAAATTCTTTAAATTCTTGAAATTCTGAGCAAAAAAATTCAAATTATTTCCTTTCAATCATTTAATGATTATATAATTCATATAAATATTTATATAAAAATTAAAAAAAGTGTTAATTTTATAATAACTAATGTATTGGTAGAAATAGTATCTTATCATAAAAAGTGGTCAAATATCTTATCTTTCAATAATTCAATAATTTTGTAAAAAATTTTCATTTTATCGTTAGTTTTGGTTTATTTAATGAAAAATAATTCTTAGTTTTAGTGTTTCACAAATATTTGACTTAAACTTCAATAAACACTAAATGAATGCTATATTAAAAGTAGGGATGTTAAAGAGGGGGTATTCCGAAATAATCCCCCCTGAGATCGAAAAATCGGCAAAATACCCCCTGAGATGCGGGAGTGGATGACCCCCCCCCAGGCTCGGATTTTCAAACTTTTAAGAAAATTTAGCAATTTTTCAACAAATTAAGACAAAATAGTAAAGTTTAAGGTATTTTAATAAGTAATTATACCATTTTAAGGCTATAAAAGGCTTGTTTTTGAAGGTATTATACTATTTTATAAACTGCAACAAAACATAAATTGAAAATTATACTTTTTAATGAATTGAACATGGTTTTTTTGATCAAAATTAGTCTATTTTACATCAAAATAACTGAAAATATCGAAAAAAAACAGTTAAGGTGTTTTAAGTGTTTTTTAGCTTTTTTGAAAATACCTCCTATTCCGATACCCCCTGAGATCGACCCCTTGAAATACCCTGCCCTGACACCCCCTGAGATCGAGTACCTTTAGCATACCTGGTTTATATAAATTATTAATATATAAAATTAATATATAAAACTAAGTTCATAATAATGAAATTTTTTTTTACAAAACACATACCTTTATGTTTATATTTTTATAAGTAAATTTTAATTTTTAGACATGATCAAATTGTTTTGTAATAATTTGCTTTAAAAAAAATTACATCTCGTTTATTTTCTATTTAACAAAATTAAATAATCTTGCCTATTATAAAATATCAAATTTTTAATGGACCATGTAAATGTAAACATATTAAATTATTATGCTATAATTATTAATTGATCTAAATTCTAGAAAATGCTTTTCTATTTTTAGTGTTTATAGACTTGTACAAAAAGAAATTTTTTCAGCTTCGAGAAACTTTCTAGAAACTTTCTCAATGAGAAGGCTCATTATAAGAGATAAATTATTTCTAGTAGTAATTATAGAAGAATTTCTCAAAAAAATTCAATGGACCTCTCTATACACTGAGAAATATTTCTCATATAACTATTTCTAGAAAGTTTATCTTGTACAAACTTAAGTGTTTAATGAAAATCTTTTAGACTTTTAAAAAAAATGTCTTTAGTACCTTGAAAGTCACAAGATGGATTGTCAAATTTTAACTGATATTCTATTAACATTTCCAAAATTACCTTATTTAAAAAATTAGCATGATGATTTTTAAAATCCTCATAAATTTTTAAACAATAATATTTAATATACAACCCTCGCCATAATAATAAGGAATCATAATAGATATTTTCAAGCAAAATACATACTTTTATTTTTGAAACTTTATAACTTTTTTAATAATAAATATTTTTCAAAATCATGTAAATAGCTTTTAAAAAAATTATCTTGTTTATTTTTCATGTAAGAGAATTGAATTATTTTATTTTTTAAACATCGAATTTTTTGTAAACCATACAAGATTGACCATTTTAATTCATCATGTAAAAGTAATAAAAAAATCACAAATTCCAGACATTGTTTTTTATTTTAATTTATTATTAATATAACTTTTCAATTTTACAATTATATATTACTCATAACGTTTAAACGTGAGAAATCAATTTTTAAATAATTTTTTCAACACTTTGTAAAGATATCAAAAATAAGCATGATGATTTTTAAAATTATTATAAATTTTTATACAAGATTAATTGATAATCAATGGATAAAAATTTGATTTAAAAAACCCAATTATACTTTTGTTAAATTAGTAGCTATACTTTGCCATTATTCCCATATGTTTTGAACTTAATTGTATATTTAAAATGTTATATAATATATATATATATATATATTTCTTAATATTAAAACTTATATTCAGTACAAAAAACATCTCATATTAACAAATCTCATGTCATTAAAAATAAATAGTATTCTTAGAATTCTTAATAATTTATGTCTAAAAAATCAATACTTAAAACGAAAAACAAGATTTTAATACCATTTAATGAAATTTCTATTTTAATAAAATTCAAAAAAATAAATCTTGAAAAAAATAATTGACTAAAACCTGAACATTAAGACTAAAAATAATGAATTCATTTTAATCTCGGCTTAAATATGATATTAATTTTAACATAAAAATATTATTTTATCTTTTGGAAATGTAATATCTTGCATATATTTCCATTGATCTTTAGGCAAAATATAAAATTGCATCATGGCATATTTGAGAAAAGCTTTTCTTTTCTTGAATTACTGAATAAATATAACTTTTAGTTATTCAAAAGGGATCAAAATCTTTGAATTTTGAAATAATATTTGTTTAATACTTTGCATTTAAGAAATAGTTATATAATAGTAATTCATATATTATATGAAATATTTATAAATTATTATTCAATTTGAAACCCAAATGTTTATTGAAATGGATTTTAGACTTTTGTTTAATAATTTTCCGAAACTTAAATGCTTTTGAAATTGAAATGAAAGGAAATTCATATCTTTGGGTATAAATAGCCATAAGATTTTGTTAAATCAATTAGGTTTGACACCAAAATTGTACTAAATTGGCATGCTCATCTAAATAAATTTATTGACAATTATCTCGAGTGAATCAGAAGATATGACTAATTCAATCGAAAGCGTGAAAATCGATGCATAAAACGAGTCCTTTGTTTGCGTTGGATATAAATTATGGATTTATATAACTGTTTATGATTTGAATTCTATGGGAATATACATATATATATATATATAAAGCTTATATATAAACAGTAGAATTTATATTCAATAAAATGCACTTTCATATTGTCTATGTCTCATAAATTTCCTTTTTATTCTGTGCTATTCTGTGCTTTTTCCTATCGAATGGGCTTTTTATTTGTCACACATTCTTATGTTATTCAGAATTTCAATTTTTATTCGAAAAATTCATAAAAACTGTACGACTTTTGTATAGAATTTGAATTTAAGTGACTTTTGATTTGAAAACAATAGCAAACCATATGTTAGTTTTTATTATGAGTTTTCAAAAGTTTTGAAAATCAAGGCTTCAATCAATAATCAGAAAAATTGGTCATACAATTGAATGTACAAGATAATTCGGAGCATTTTATTTTTAAGCTGACTATCGAAAAGTTTACTTGTTCATTAGTTAAATTAACAATTACTCAAATTTATTTCTAAATATTTTATTAGTTTATAAAATTACAAAACAATTCTTTAGTACTTTAAATGTTTAAAAATTTTAAACTTTAAATTGATTTCATTAATTTAGAGATCATTTTATTAAAAATTCTTCAAATATAACACAAAATTGGTTTTAAAGCAAATGAAATGATTATAAATTTGTAATTCGTTTGCTTTTTATGTTTCAATAATTAATTATGACTAATTGAGCATGGTCATACATTCTACCAACATGTAATTCTCATTAAATGTATAATAAAAAGGAAAAGTATATAAGTTTATTATGGTATCAAAAATATTTCAGAAAATATGAAAATTATCAACTTGGTTAATCTGTTATTTTCAGTTTTAGCAATTTTGATAAGCCTAGCTCAATTCAGTTTTATATGAAGGCTAAAAAGCTCTATCATAATTTATAAAGTAAGCCAGGCTCATAGTAGGAATTCATCAAAACATTACTTATAAGTTATAAGTTATAACTAAAGCATGAAATGTAGTTTGTTTTAAATATGACTTAAAATTTACAAAAGGAATTTTGGCCACTTTTTTTTGACATTTTTACTTAATATCCATAAAAAATAATTGGTTTAAAAAATCTTTCAATGATTAATTAAATATTCACCTTATCATACGTTATATCCAAGTACTTAATTTAATATATAAATCAAGCTTTTAAAGGAAAGTGTTAAGTTTTACTATAAATAATTAATCAAAGTTTAGAAAGTGATTAATACGAATTTCTTATATATAGAAAAAAGGGTCATTCCTTTGCAGGGATGGCAAATAGGGGGCATTTCGAAAATCGAAAAATGGGCAAAATACCCCCTCGAGTGAACATTGAGGATCTCCTCCACTCATAGATCCGAAAAATATTTATGCTTTTTGTGCAATGAAAATATATTCTCTCAAATTACATTATCAAGTTCATATAAAAATCAAACCCCTTAATAATTTATTACACTAAATATTTCACCATTTCATTACACGTTGTATCAGGCTCAATTCTCTGTATCAAAGCTCTACATCCAATGGCTATAATTAACGTAAAAAATTTAACCAAAGATTTATTCATATATATTATAGACTATATAATATTTAATATTATTTGCTGGCATTTTTTTGCTTGCTTACATATTCAAGCCCGATCTATAAAAACTCCACATATAAGTTATAATTCATTAAATCAATGGTTATTTGGGTTAGAATAAGTCAATATATCATCAATTTAACTAAA
>JAQFZL010000160.1:0-21249 GCA_034695685.1 Galumna lanceata
CATTTTTTAAATTAATATAAAACATGAATTCCCTTTTTCTTGGTTTCACTGATTTCTCAACATTTAATGTTTGTATTCTCTCTTAAATACAAAAGTTTTATATAAGAAAGACATGAATTTCATTCAATCTTTTATTATGTAAACCAAAATAAAGTGAAATAGAAATTAAAATAATAATAAAATCATATTTTATTTAATTTTTATATTCATTAGAAATTAGTTCAAATCATTTAATGAGAATTCAAAGAAGAATTAAAAAATATTTCACAAAAATATTTCAAATATTTGATACAAAATTTTTCAAGTTTAGACATTTTTCTTAATTTAAATTGCTAATTTTATTGATAAATGTCAAGTTACAAAAATTAGTATTGAAATTAAGTTTAATTTAATGGTTAATCAATTGGTTTTTTTTTACTTAAAATTAAAGTTTCATATAATTAAACAAAATTATGAAAATTTATTGCCAAAATGAACACGATTATATTAAAAAGCAAAATCT
The DNA here is from genome assembly GCA_034695685.1 of Galumna lanceata. NCBI lineage: Eukaryota > Metazoa > Arthropoda > Arachnida > Sarcoptiformes > Galumnidae > Galumna > Galumna lanceata. The sequence goes on from JAQFZL010000160.1 coordinate 503, forward strand.
ATTATTAAAAGGCATTTAAATTATCATAAAAAGTGGTTTTCATAATATCAGATTAAATAATCGAGGTAAAGTTAAGGTAAAGCTAAGGTAAAGTAAGGCTAAATAATAATGTAATTTATCGCAAATAGAGGTGAAACCGATTTTGTTTAGCCTTAACAGTGAAATTTGAGACATTTTGTGCCTTTCGTTCAATTAGTTAACCCTTTTTGGGGTAAAAACGTTTTTCCACTGACTTTGTAATCAATCAGTTCTTCAGACCTACTTTTATTGCCATAATTTTCTTTACAACGGATTTCATTAAAAATCAATTTTAGACTAATATTTGTTTTGTTATATAAGAGTGCGAATCATTAAATTAAGATTCGCTTCAATGAATTACTAATAGTTTTAATGAAATTTATATGTTTTCAGTACTGAAATCTAATGTTTTTTTGTGTTAATTTATAATTAGATAAAAACTATAACGCTTTTTAAGGGATCATCTGTTGAGGACTCGTTGGATAAGTTCTTTATCGATATTTTCCCCGAAAGTTGTTGTAAACAAAATTGTGTTTTCATGACTTAACAATAAATAAGGCAATTATTTATGTATCTCTCAGTTCATAACAACTCATATTATTGTTTTTCTGCCAATAAGTGTAAAACTAGAGTACAAAGAATGTGAACAGAAAACAAAACTAGTAATTTACTGAATTGCTGGATGAAAGTTTCAAATTATACTTTAATCAGAGCGATAGAAGTGATAATCTTAAAACTAGCCGTCAAAATATATATATGAGAAGCAGACTATCACTTGGGATCAGTTAAACCCCCCTTAATATCACGTTCTATGAACGCCTCTGTTTAGCGAAATCGATAAATAAATCGCGAAATGGGGGCCAAAAATGCGGTAAAAATTCAAATCAAATAAAGAATTTTGTTCATAGATTTTGGTATCAGTTTTAATGATATTCGGGCCATACTTTTGGTTGGTTTGGGTGTTTTGCTCTCGTATTAAATAAATGATTAATAATAAATTGATGGTATTATGTGATACCAAAAAATAATTTAACATTCATTAAGTACTGAAGTAGAAAACGATTGAAATTATATAATAAAACGGAATGATTTAAATATGAGATAAAAGGATACTTTGAAAGTAAGAGTAAGAAAACAATTTATCTCTCAGTTATATATGGTTTGCATTAAATCTAATGTTTGGCCAAAATCTAAATATTAAGATATTTTATAGTCTTATATAAATCAAATGATATGATTCATATCTTGTGTTAAAATCAGTTAAAGTTGAGTCATATGTAAAAAACATGTCTTTTAGTAATTATAATAAATAAGACTTTAATTTAATGTTAGTTAGAAAGTGTTGTTGAAATGTTTGAATTACTTGTCTGTTTTAATAGCTTGCTAATTTACTAAATTAATTTATATAATTAACTATTGACAAATCAAACGTGCTATTCTATAAACCTGGATATTTTAGGCATTTTATTATCTAAACACAAGTTCTAACAGATTTTCTTCAAAAAATAGATAAACTTTTGATTAAAAAGTGTTTTACGGCTAAACTTAATGTTCTTTTGTTATTATCTGATCTTAGAAATTATATTTATATTTAGAATCATTGGTTATCGAGAGTTATACAAGTAAACAAGATATCCCCTTGGCCATTTTTCGATATTCAATATTAAAAGATCCCGATTTAAACCGATTTGTGAATTAATGTCGAAATTAAACTCTCTTAAAGTCAGTCTGTTTTTCCTTAAACCTAAAATGTGTGGACCCATTCAAACGTGTTTTTTATATGACTTTATATATATTTATATAACGGATATATATTTTCAGCTGATTTTACTATAGATTTATCATAAACTTATAATTTGTTAGATTTCTTATTATTATTCTATTATTAGTGAGTTTTAATCCAAAACTTTTATATAAATTAGCAAAACTCATGAAATATCTATGAAAAATTACCGTGTATAAAGATATAACGCGGATAATTATTTCTATTACATTATATATATAGCAATAAAAAATTACTCAAATATTTAAATGAATTTTTTACATGAATTCCCATTTCTTACCATTAATTTCCATTAAATTCCAGATTTAATTCGTCTTTTTTAAAGATTTTAAACTTTAATCTATTTTTCCATATTTTCCACTTTTTATTTCCATTTCTTCTTAGAATATTAAATAGAGTAAAATTAGCTAGATTATCATTACAAAAATGTATTTATCTTTTACTAATCTTTAGTAATCCCTTACATAAAGAGATAAATTTTAATATTTTCTCTGGAATTTGTATTAATATGTATTTTAAGAGAAAGTTATTTATACGAAACCATAAAATGTTTATAATATCCCCAAAACTTGCCTCCAATTATATAATATGTTTAAAAGGAATTATAATTATTATCATTATTTCGGCTCATTTTTGTTTCAATATTATTGATATTTATCTGAAAGAATAGTTCTGGAAATTAAGTACAAATTATCTGAACAATGAATGAAAAAAGGGTTAGAATTTAAATGTGAAATATTTTAACGAATACACAAAAAATGGATTTTTGTTAAATTGTTTTAAATTATGAAGTGTTGAAATCCAAGAGTTTTCTATTCTAAGTCTCGCTTTTGAACACTTAGTGAAGGGAAATGTCATCAAAAATTTATGCTTAAATGGATTTCGGCTATAATTCAAGAAAAGTAACTCAAATAGCAATTATGAAAACAGTTACTCCAATCCGACAAACTTTGATGCATATGACGGTATACTTTCTGCCTCTCTCTCTCTCTCTCTCTCTCTCTCTCTCCCTCTCCCTCTCTCTCGTCTTGAGTATGCCATTGGGCTAACAGAGCTCTTAAAGTGAGTGTAGCGAAAAAGGGGCGCAAAACAAGAAATATAAAAGTGGAGCACAATTTAAAAAATGAATTCAAATGTGCTTTTATTCTACTAAAGGTATTTCATTTTCAGTTGAATTGTCGATGAATTAAGTTGTCGTTCGCTTTCGGTGTCATAAGACTATTACTAATTCTTTAGTTTTGGATAATCTTTAAAACTGACAATAAGTTACTCTCAGTTGTGGTTCTCGTTGTTAAGTAACTGTACTCACAATGAGTTTTTATTTAATTAATAAAAGTTTTTTAAATAAGTTTTAATAAGTTTTTCTGTGTTTTTATCAAAGTTTGTTCAACTTTTTCATCTCTTTTCAATCAAAAATATATTTAGAAATTTGTTTTTCTTCGGAAAGACTTTTAGTTTTTAGTAAACAAAATGAATCCAATAATTTATTTAACGACAATTTTAATGATCGGACAAACGATTGTCGATTGCAATAATCACATCTCATTTGTTCACATAAATCATTCTTTGCCTCAAACATCGAGTCCTGCGCTTCAATCTTATGCCAAATTCCAATCACTTTTGGGTAAATGTTTTTAAAAACTTATTTTTCAATATTTCTTATCTTCATTTCTAACTGACGTTCAAATATGGCTCATATTTTCCTATTTATTATAACTTATAATTTATAAGAGAAATAATTGATATATTTTCATATCTAAATAGTTTGCATTAATTTCCTGAGTTGTCATCGAAAATATTTCTAACTTATCCTACTCTAAGTCAGGGATTTTCAATAATCAATTCAGAAAAGTAACACTTTTTTGTTTTATTTGCTGACAATTTCATAATCAAATATCTAAGACATGGTTTTCGTTCACTTTTTAATTATTTATTTTATTATTATTTTTTTCAATTTTTATTGAATACATTTTATAGCAAAGGATATACAGTTAAGCCTTTATTCACAACTTTTTCTTGTTTTCTAATTCATTAATCTTTTGACTTATTTTATATAATAAGTTTGAAACCATTATTATTGATATTGAAATCTCACCTCAAATGCCGTTATTTAAGGTCAACCCCAGGAATCAATCATTGGATTGGATTCTGTTCCTCACTTACATCATATCGATGACGACGGCGTCAATTTAGTGGAACATTCTTTGAATAACTGGGAGTTTAAAGAGCCCGTTGAAATGAAATCACCAAAACTTTTGCAAGTTCCAGTGGCCAGGGATATACTCTTCTCTACGGAAGGCAAATATGTGCCCTTCGATATCGATCACAGAAATATTTATAGACATTACCTGAGGTCTGATCTATATTTGGTTGACTGCCAGACATATCACGATAAGCCCGAAACTCCAAACATAATGGTTGACGACTTAAGGGAAGCCTTCCGTTATGCGGATAATGCAGTGGAATGGTATGCCCAGACCATAAACCAAGCATCAAGATCAAATACCCCAACGCGTTACAAGTCCCATATGATGATGGGCACTCCTCCAACCAACAACATTCCCGAGGGAGTACTTCCTGCAAAGTTCTTGGAGTACACCTCTCAATACCTGCTGACGAAGTAAGAATTGATTAATTAATATCATTAAACAATAACTGATTGAATTCATTGAATTCATTCAAATATTAATATTTAATATTTAACCAAAAAATAATAATAAGGTTTTGGCCATAAATTCTCGAATAATTTATTTGAAATGTTTTGCATTTTTTATTGAAAATCTATTGTTTTTTTAAGTCAAGAAAATATATTTTTCGTTTGTGTTTAGACTGAAATGATTGATAATTAATAGCGAATATCGTGCGCTCTGACCCAATTAGTTGTCGTAGAGTAGTGTATAATTTGCCCCTACATTACACACTACTCTCCACACGCATATAGAGCACAGATATGCTAAACATTACCTTAGAATACGCCTGAGTTTAGAAAGGGCAAATAAATTGTACATTATTGCATACTATTGCACATGATACTTTTTCCATGCAATAACTCTTGATTCTAGTGATAATAACAGAATAGGATATTTTATTTGCTTTGATTGTTATGTACTTTGAATTTTTTCACTTTCCTTCACAGTCTGTTAACAAGCAATGTTTGCACCCTTGAAAATATCCCAATTTTTCAGCAAAAATAAAACATTTATTACATAAAATTTAAACAATGGAATGGACTTCACTTTATTATTCATTTATAAAAAATTTCTCATTTATTGGGGTTTAATAATTAGAGAAATATTTCTTTGGCTAACAATTGATAATCTCATTGACTCCCATTCTATCGGCCTTTATATTATTCATTGAGATTTTTCTTCAAAATAAAACTTACTTAACATTTATTCATTGAAATTAGAATTTATTGTCTTTTATTAGTTATTCTTAATTAACAAAAGTTATAAACAAAAAATATATCACAAATCATATATAACTGTAAGGAAAGTATGAAAAGACGTGATTTTATATTTTATTTATAATTTCTTTTTAATAGATTTATCTCATTTTTTTGGTATTTATTGCAATATTAAGAACTAAAAGAAAATATTATGCAAATCTCAATATAAATTATAAATTAAAAACTCCCATAAATTAAGAGAATCAGAAAAATACATCAAATTATGAGAAAAAATGACAAAAATTGCAAAATTCTCTATAATTTTAATTACTTCAATGGATTAAAATATTGTTTATCTTTTTTTTTGAAAACGGAAATTATTAATTTAAAAGCATATTTAGTTAAAGTTAAATAGATAACTCTTGTATAATAACATCATTTTTTATTTAAACCAAACACATTATCAAAATTGAAATATTTAAAAAACAGGAATCAAATTGATCTAGTAAAAATTGTAATTTAACATATACAATAATCTTCAAACATAAGTCTTTTTTAATTAAAGACATTAATTAAGACATTTATGGCACTAAAAGGGAAGTTAAAAATCCAAAAAAAGAGGTTTAAGTGAAAATATATTAATATAAATACAAAATATTATAATATATTACATATCTGTATATATTAATTGAATTTCAATATAAGATTATATAAATACATATTTAGACTTCAAATTAAATTTCAGTTGTAATTGAAATTTGTTGGGAAACCCATATTTAAACTGAAACCCATTTAATAGTTATTTATTAGTTCTTTGCCATCCAATCACTTCATATAATCAGTTCATTGAATTGTGTTTTAATCTTTAATCCAAAGTAAAACCAAAAGCAAAACCCATTTTAAATTTGATCATTAGTTAATCATATAAACAGAGTAAAAAAGGCATTGCTGAATTTATCAACATAAATAATCTATAATTTTTCGGAGGCAGTATTCCCTTAAACCAGTGTTTTATTTTTGTTTTGAATTCTTGTTAAAAAAAATTAAAGTTTGTTTTAATACAAATAGCATTCAATCAAATATGAAGTCATTGATCTAAATTTTGTCGAAACTTTGATAGATTATATTAAGCAGAAGTGATTCGTGAAATTATATTTAAACTATTTTTTATCACTAATTAATTGATGATTGAATTCATTACTAAAAATATTTACTATTATTTTGTTTATGATTTACTGAAGACAATTAAAATTATTGTTTGAATATTTAGTGTTAATTCATAACAAAGAGCTGTTAAATAATATTTGAGAACAACTCAATGAAAGCGTGATTTAAGCAATCGATAAAAAATCATTAATTAACCAGGTGAATTAAATACTGATTAAGGCATCAAAACGTGCGCATTAAATATGAATCAGATGAGGAAGTGCTGCCTTAAAAATCATTGATTTTCGCCCACTGTTTCCATAATAGTTTTTTAACATTTTTTATGTCCTCGGATTGATTGAAATGATGAGACATTTGTCAAATTCAGGGGGTGTTTGACGTCAACTTTACTCGATTATACTAACGAGTGATTGAAATGTTTCACTTAATTTTATTTGATTACAATTAACTGACATTAAGTACAGCCATTCGTCAAAAAAGTTTTATCATTTGCTCCAATTTTTTTTTGTTGCGAATCCTTTTGATTCAAATAACATCTCTTTTCTTAAATGTCTTTCCTGTCATTTAAAGTGTTTTTGATGTCTGTTTGGCATTCATTTGCCTCAAACTGTTTCAGATGTTATTCAACTCATTTTATTTATTTATTCATTTATTGGGTATTTTGTATAATCATTTTCATCACTTATTTTGCTCCTGTTTTATGATTTCTCCTCTGAAAGCATTTCCAAAAAAACGAGTCTCAACAACAAACTATTTATGTCTCGAAAATAATTTGAATTCCCAGAAAACTTTTGGAAAAGCATTTTATTTTAGAATATTTATCCAAATTAGTTCAACTCAAATAAAAAAACCCATTAGTCTGTAAAATATGTTACAGTTTTTTCTTGTTTGTCAATGTTTTCTGATTACTGGTTGAGACCAAAGCTATTCCTTATGAGCAGTGATGCCGTATTCCGTACTTGTAGGGTTGGCAAAATACATGAAAAAAATTATATTATGTGTGATATAAATAATTAATTAAAAAATTATTAAATAAAATGTTTACCAACTCTTATAAACAGGTGCAAAGGATTAAAATTGAGAAATAATGATAATTAATTTCTTGAAATCTATTAAATAAATATTTTTTAATATATTTTTTAGTAATCAGTTTGAAAATAAAAGATTAAAATTGCAAACATTTATTTGGATTTGTATATAAAAGCAGAGTATATAATAAATTTATTTATTTTATAATTTAGTTTTTGTGACTTCTCATTTGAATTATATTCAATATTTGTGAAAAGTTTTAGAAATATTTTGTTTATTTTCGAATCATTTTAATTGTGTTTAAATTCAATTTGTTTAAAGTGATTGTTGAATTTAGAATATTTTTGTATAATTTGTTTCTAATTAATTAGTTATTTATATCACATATATAATAATTTTTTTCATGTATTTTGCCAACCCTACAAGTACGGAATACGGCATCACTGCTTATGAGAAAAGCGTTTATTAAAATATATGTTTACCGAAACATCGCAATGAATTCCGGTTTTCCTCAATGATTAGCGTCTGTGCGAAACAGTTGTGCGAAATCATTATGAAAATCAAATGAGAAATAAAACAATTCTTTAAAATTCATTATTCAGTTGAAAGCTTTTAAAAAATAACTTTCACTCCAACGTTAACCAACACATCAATGGTTGTCAACATTATTAAAGTTGAAAATCCCATAAAATATATGCAAATCCAGAGTTAACTAATTCTTAGCAGAGTTTATGTCTTTTGACTCCAATACCGGAACGAAATGCAATTAAAAACAATAGAATAGTTTTTTTAAGATAAAAACAATAATGGCTTTTGGTTTTTGCCTTCAAAACTGTTCGCCCCGAGAGATGAGATGATCTCTTCTTCTGTTCTCTATATGTAATAAAGCATCTAGCTCAATATTATTAATATTTTGAATAAAGAGCAAACATGATGTCATGAATCTGATTACAAGAGTCAGTATTGTGTAACAAATCATAAGATTATACCTTATATTAAAAGTAATCAACTCTTGGCTTATACTTTATGCTAATATAAACGTATTTTTCCTTTATTTTTCTCTAACTTTCTTTTGTCGGCGAAACAGAATTACACTTCAATTGAGTATTAAATTATGTTAACATTTGAGCCCAAAAAGAAAATTATTTTTTTTACTCTTATTTATTGTGTTTTAGAGAAATTATAATAAAATTGTATTATCTTTTGAGTGAAACACAATTGAAACGCGTTAATGATTTTACACAATTTGTGGTCAAATACAGTCATAATGGGGTTTTCCTTACCTGACACTGGTATCTGATTAGAGAGTGAATGTTGTTTAAGTTCAACAAAAATCATTTGAATTATAATAAAATAAATTAAAGTTTATTACAATTAAGGATAATATACTGTTAGACAATATTTTGAATAACTGGCGCTAATAGTAATCAAAATAACAATTGAAGTGATTTAGTATTAAATTAATTTTAACTCTAACTTAAGTAAATCATTCAGTAATAAAAGTAAAATGTTTTCAATTCTGTTGTCATTAATCAGATTATAAGTCATGAAATGAGATAAATCGCCGACAAATTGTTTTGTCTCAGCTTTTAATGAATCAATTCGTTTAAACACAATTAAATTCTTAGAGTTATTACAGAAATGTATTATTATTCACATATTATTAATTTCAGTACAAAAAAAATTTCAGGTTATCATCAGATAATTAATTCATTTTATTAAAATTAAAGTGAAGTCATTTTATTCATAACTAACCACTAATTAAATCCATTTTCACAAATGATTTAACTTTCTTTTGTTTTGTTAATCTCTTTACTAAATAGGAAATGCATCAGTAAATATGACGCGTCCGCACTCTTACCCAAAATAGATGTCCAGAAAGTGTTACTCCAAAGATATATGAATAATGAGTGCAGTAGTTCTGTTATGATTTCCTGCGATTCAGAATCAAAATTCCGTTCAATTGACGGCACCTGCAATAATCTGCGAAACCCTAATTGGGGCCGAACTAACTCATGCCATAGACGACTATTGCCACCCGATTACGCCGATGGCATTGAAGTTCCCAGAGTTGGCGTCGACGGCTCTGATTTGCCGAACGCCAGATCCATATCCAATCATCTTTTGCCTGACATTCCTATCGCTGACAATAAGTTAACTTCAATGACAATGGCTTTCGGACAGTTCATTGTTCACGACGTGGCCCGAACTCCACAATTCCCCGGAGAAATTCAATGTTGTCCCGGAGATCAGGCTAAACATCCTGAGTGTCTTCCTATTGAGCCCTTACGAAGAGATGACTTCCTCTTTCAAGCCTACAATCAGAGTTGCATGAATTTAGTCCGTTCAGTAATTTGCAATCCTTGCAGTTTAGGTGAGTCCACACATTCCTCCAATTGTCGGTCAAATTAAAATTAATTAATTAAAAGGGAAAACAGTTATATATTTAAATGCATTTAAATTAAGTTTTAAATTTATGAGTTTAATGTTATGCATATATAACGACAAACAAAACGCCAAAAGCAAAAGTAAGTCATATATTTCACACTCGCAAACCATTCCTCTATTTATTTATTCCAATCGATAAATATCTCGTGAATTCTAATGGCTTTTACTTCACTAAATCAAAACAAAAGTGAATTTATTTATAAACTCTTTTTATTTACGACTAATAATTTATAATTATTAGTAATAAATGTTTATTTAGTATTTATTTTGTTTATTCAAAATTTAATTCAATGAAAGCCAACGAATCATATTTATTATGAAATCAGTTGTGAACTGAAAATTTAGATTAAGAATCGTTTTTTACTTTTGTCTTCACATAAATTTCAATGAAATTAGAGTCTAAGCAAACAGTTATCTAAAGCACAGAATAAACAGTAAGTCCTTCGCATTGAGTCCACACCCAATTTGATTATTGATAGTTTAGTTCAATTCAATTCAATATTGTTTGCGATAAAAATGTGATTTAAAAAAATATGAAACTTTAATCACAACTCAAATATAAGTTATGAAATTTTTTAATAATTTATCATTTAATGATAGAAATGGCGTAACCGTTGGTGTCTTATTCTACTTACGTTTAGTATATGCTTGTTAATAGTTTACTTGTTTATAATTAAGAGAGAAAATCTACCCTTTCTTAATAGCAATGATTGAATAGTTTATAATTTTTGTGAAGAAAGGAATTCATTAATTATTTTTTGGTTGAAATTATTATTTTTTATTATATATATGAACTTCAAGACTATTTGTTTTACTTGATTACACCAAAAGCTCCAAATGTGTGCACCATTTCTACTCTTATGGTATTGAAAGCAATGCTTTTTATGGTGTATTTGTTATAAAATTTTTAGGATTTGGAGTTAATATACTTTTTATAATTTGCCACAAATTCTCTTTGAAATTTCAAAGACAGAGAAACAGAAAAAACAACAAAAAATTTTAAAAAACAAAATCTCAAAATCCATTGAAAAGGAATTATAAACAGAATATTTATTAGAGAAAAAATATCTGACATATATTTATCATATATTTTTAAACATATCTAAGAAATATCGTGAATCACATTGAGATCAATCACACCTTTCAATTGAAAAAACCAATTCATCAGAACTTCCATTATATTTAATGCCTTCACTGATCAGACAATTATTTCAAGATTTTATCATTTATTCTAAATTGATTTCAATTAATTTTCTTCTATTTTGATAAACCAGGTCCACGAGAACAGCAGAACCAAGCTACTCAAATGTTTGACATGTCTCACATTTATGGACTCAATCTGAACGACTCTTTCGGACTGAGAACCTTCGAGGGGGGTCAGTACTAAAACTATTACTACCTTTTGTCCCATTTCTGACAAATAATTACTTTATTATTATTGTTATTCAATACAAAACATTTCAGATGAAAAAAAATTATTTTACTACAAATACTTATTCATTTATAAAATAAGGAATTTTGTATAATTGAATTTATTATAATGTGCTGTGCTCTTGGGTATTTCCAAAAATAACAAAATAAGGCTTTTTGATGATCATCTGGTGATAATCAGCATTGATGTACCCAAGGATAATCGCACTTTAAATTATATTTCTTATTTTAATCAGAGTTTGTGATGCGATTGATATAAATTTATCAAAAATTGCCATCAATTTAAGATCCGAGTCTTTGAAAATCCTATTATTCACGGCCTCAAAGGATAAACGTCCCTGAGCTATACGTTGTACATTTTAGTCGGGAAAGGATTAGCTTTGAATCACTTCAATCTTAAAATATTAATTTGAAAATCCACGACATTTTAAGTAAATTTTTAACTCAAAACTTTATTTTTAAATTCCATAAAGAAATACATTTTAGTATTTCATAATTAGTTGATTAGCTTTTCATGACATCACTTTTCATTAGATTTTGTTTAGAATTCAAATTTATTAATACAATGAACTCATAATTTGTTCATAAAAGAGATTTATAGTAAACGAAAATATGAAATATAGTTTATTTTCTTTATTAATGTTTTATTATTTTCTTTAACATTGAATTTGTATTCAAAAAGTTTCCATGCTCATTTCATTGCCTTTTTCAAACCTTTGGGCACAGAATGAAAGCTCAGAATATTAGAGAATCAAAGTTTGCCGAAAAAAGAAAAATCTATTATAGAAAGCATTTGAATAGTTTTATATAACTTAAAAAAGAAGAAAATATCAAAACAATCAAAAACGTGACAATTGTTTGTAAATAACTTTTCTCTCAAACAAAATGCATATTCAGGTCGACTCAGTGTTATGCTCGACGCCAAACAGAGAGAACCAATTCCTCCGGCGCTCAACCGAAACGATGAGACCTGTAATATGAGGCCAACAGCGCCGCGCTTTAGGTGTTTCCAAAGTGGTGATGGTATCCGCGCCAGTCAACATCCAGCCCTCCAATCACTTCATGCTGTGTTTCACCGACGCCATAATATGCATGCTGATGCCCTTGCCAGTGTCAACCCACATTGGACTGATGAGAAACTCTACCAAGAAGCAAGGTTAGGCATATATTCAAAAAATGAATTTGACATAATTTAAATAATCACCCTTGGCTATTTCACTTAATTACTGATTTACTCAAATAATAATTAACGGAAAGAATAGCAGAATATGTTTGAAAATAAGTTTAATTCTTGAAGTCATTAACACTTAATTGTGATATTTATAAGAATCGATTGAATCATGAAATAAACCGATTTATCGTTTTTACATCAAAAATAGACACCAATTCAGAGCATTAGAAAAGATGTGACACTATTTCACCTCCAATCAAGTCTTGCATTCATTATCTAACGATAATTTCCACGAAATTTGGCTTAAAATCTGATTTTCTACTCAATTGCTTCCAATGAAATCAAAAATAAGTTTTAGCTGCGAGTCATGTCTTTTAACACTATTTTATTAATAGAATATATTATTAAAAAAATGAAGAATATTTAGAAATCGATTTGTTTTCTACTCATATCTAAAAATATCGGCAAAATTAATGTAAACCCAACAAAAATGTTAATCTCTTTAACACTTTTATGAAAAGTTTAATAAGTATTGACTAAAAATTGTCCCAATTTTTAGACGTTTATTAGTTGCTGAAGAAATGGCGATAACATACGGAGAATATCTTCCAGCAGTTATGGGCAAAACATTGACCAAACACTTTGATCTTGACCTCAAAGAACATGGTTCCACAGAATACGACCCAACCACAAACCCCTCCACAATTCAAGAATATATTGTAGCGGCCGGTCGTTTCGGACACTCACAGATCAATGAAATGTTCAAGGTGCTATTGGGTGAACGTTCCTATTCATTCCTACTGAGGGAAAACTTCTTTGAGCCGACAGCTGTCAGTTTGGGTCACGTGAGTGAATGTTTAAAATTATATCTATCAAAAGATCTGACAATTTTGATATCTGTTTAAAGTCCGGAGGCATTTTGAAAGGTCTCATATCAGATCCGACCGCCTCTACCGACCCATTCTTTACTGGAGACATCAAAAACTTCTTATACAAAGGCAGAAGAGAGAACTTTGGCCGCGATTTACCCGCTTTTAACATCCAAAGAGGTCGAGATCACGGCGTTCCCGGTTATGTCTATTACCTCGACTATTGCTTTGGGTAAACATTATATATGATAAGAAACTGACTCAAACTGACGGCTATTTTTAAAAACTTTTCATTTATTCGATTCTATTTTTAAGTCAGTTTTTTATCTTATCTAACATTTTGATAACGTCTTCAATAAATTGAAGAAAAAAAATATTATTTATATTTATTTTATTAATAATTATTATTATTTAGATTTAAAGTGAAGTCGTGGAACGATTTAATGACTTTCATTCCTAAAAAACAACTGCGAAAAATCCAATCCTTCTATAAGTGAGTGATTGATTGATATCTGAATTAGCATTAAATCAATTATTAATAACTAATTTTTATTGTGTCTGATGTCAGGCACTGGCGAGACATCGATCTATTCGTTGGCGGTATATCTGAGAGGCGTATATCAGACGCAGCGTTTGGACCGACCTTTGCCTGCATTAATGGCATTCAGTTCTATCACTTCAAATTTGGGGACAGGTTTTACTTCGAACACGGATACCAGTCTGGATCGTTCACTCCGGGTATACCTATTTTTTTTCAATTGACTGCCTGTCCTTCAATGAACTTGAAGTGTATTATGAGTTCAAATCTTTGAAAAACATCTCATAATCCTCTCATTAAATGGGAATTATTCTCATTTTGGGTTTAAAAATAGGTTTTAATTAATATTCTATCGATGAATAGGAATATGATTTGCATTTCATTTGTTAATATGTTTTTTCTATCCATTCATTCATTTTCAGCGCAATTGGAAAATATCCGAAAGACGTCTAGTTTGGGAGGAATGCTGTGTAAGACCTCCAAAGACTTCCATGCAGTTCAGCCAAATGTCTTTTTCCACGCATCGCCGCACAACCCTCTGATGCCATGTCAGGCATTTGCAGAAATAGACTACGGTTTATGGGCTGAGAATTTTTATGATCACTCATCTTATCAAAAATAAAACCATAACATAAAACACAAGACTTTTTGTTGTTTCGTTGCATTTCCTATAAACCCATCATTTGTTTAAAATTGAATTCAAACTCAATTTCTTGCCTTTAATTTCAATATTTCTCTTTATATTCCAAACTATGCTTTTAAACAAAATATATATTTTACTGACATTTTTTCTCGCAATTTATCTAAACTCTAAACTTGTTTTTAATTTTATTATTTTTTCGTATTTTATTTTCATATTAACGCTTACGTCCAGTGCTTTGAAATGAGCGAAACTTTTGCAAGAGATTCAACTTAAGACAAGTTTAGATTAGTTTTAGCAAAGATTTTATTATATCTCTTATCGAATTGAATCGTGATTTTGTCAAAGAAAATGATTTTTTGCCAAAAAACGTATGAATTTCTTCGCAATATTTGTCTCATTTAGAGTTTAATCCGCAGCATAACATGAAAACAGGTTATGATAAAACTGTTGACTTGAAAATCTTTATTATATAATTAATTCTAAGCCTCAAATCTATAGATATCTATAAAAATTACGCATATATTGTAAATAATCCTCCAATGAATACATAAGTGCCTTAAACTAATCAAATGCCAAACTATTATTTTTAATGTATTTTAATATATTTTTGTAATTTCATAGTTTATTTGGAATATCAATAATTGATTGCCAAAAATGTTATCAAGATTATCAATGAAATTAAATCAGAGCGTTATTTAATTAAATGTAAAAGATTATGTAAACATTGTCCAAGAATAATTTCATCATAAAATAAAGTTATTTTTAAAAATAGTAAAACATGTTTTTTGTTTAATTCATTTAAATAGTATTTTAATAACTATTAAAAATAATTTCTTCTAATTAGAAGTCATTTCTTATAAATACTGAACTAAATTATGGGAAATAATTTTTTTTTGAAAAAAATCCTTTTAATTGCGAAATAATTTGCGCAAAAAAAAAATTAAGAAATGTTTAGTGCTATTAATGGTTAAGTCAATTATCTTCACGACTGAGGATTGAAATTAGTTATTATTGTTAACAAAAGAGAGATCAGAGAAGAGAAAAGAAGAAAAATATGTATTTCTTTTGATTTTTTTTTATAAAAAATTTGGGATAAATTAAAGTTTTCTCAAAATTATAAATTAAATGCGATTTATAAGAGTTTAATAATAGTATCCAAAAAGTAAATTATTGCTATTATTTCTGTCATTCAACTGATACGCCTCTGGATTTTGAACACTATTTTCTTCAATACAAGTCTTTGTATTCTAATCTTAAAAAGAAAAATGTATTTCAAATATAGAAATACATTAAGTCTACGAAAATAGCTTTAAAACTCTATTAATTATTTAAAGCAAAAACCAATAATTTGTTGTCATTCAAGAGCTAATGCTTTCTTTGATTGAAAAAATAAAACAAAATTTCATGTAAAACAAAAATTAGTTAAATTTCATTTGTGAGAGTGTTTTGAATACTTTTGTTGAAACCGTTCACTCAAATCATTGACATATTATTGAATCACTTGCTTTTCATAGTCTAACGAACTCTTGTTATAGTACTCGAGGCCAAACAATTTTCAGATTTTCGTCAAAAAAAATTAATACAAATCTTGAAGTCATGATTTAATCCAAAGAAAAAATAGCTTTACCTAACTTTCAATAAAGGAGTGGATTTACAAATAAAACGATCCTGATTCAATTTTGATTCAATGGTGACTTTAAACAATCATAATTACGATGATTTAAAGAGCACTGGAGGATAAGCAGCACTTATTTTATTTGATTTATATTATTTGACTCAAAAATTCAATTACTTTTGACTTTTAATGACTTTTGAAGAGTAAATTTATCTCAAAATTAGGTAAAAATAAACTCAATTTCTTAGCCCTTTGAGATCTTAATGAAATTCTTGACTTGAATTTAGAAATAAATTGATTTTAAAAAATTAAAAAAAAACATAAAAATTTATTTTGAATTAAGAGTAAAATAAATAAAAAGTTTTAAATTATGTCTGAATTGAACAACAATTCAGAGCAACAAAAAAAGTTATATAAATGATTCAGAAATCCATTCATTCGGTTATGATTTGTGATAAAATTAAATTACTATTAAGAGTATTATTCTTTAGAAGAAACAAAAATAATAAAACTGAATGACAGGTAAACACTCGACTTATTTTTAAAACACAATTTAATTACAGTAATAAACATTTTTTAAAATACCATTTATTAAAACAAATGATAGGAAAACCTATTTTCTGTTAGACTATCACTACTTAATTGCATTTCTTTTAATGAATTTGATTTTTTTTATTAAATTCATTAACTTATTCGCAACTTTTGATAATTATTTTCATTAGTGGTAACTGTAAACCGGGTAATTTTTTAAAGTAATTTTTCTATATTATTGAATAGTTGTTTAGTTACGCTTGTTTTTAGCCTCAATTCAATTGAGAAACCGATTTAAATGTATATAATTATCGATTCAATACAATTATATGCGAAATAGCAAGCATTGCCAAAAACAACCTAGATAACAATTATTTTCCGATACATCACTAGATTAATAGAATTAGTGTCTGAGTCCATATCATAATAAGGGAGCGGCGATTCGGGTCACTATTATTTAGTGCTTAATTATCAATGAAGTGGTCGTCTGTTGGCGACGACTCATTCACTTAATTAATGTTTCATTCATTCAATTAAAGCCTTTTTAATAATAAATAAGAAAAACGTGTCGTCTATTAATTGGTTACAATCAAAGCACAACTATTATTTCACCTAGTCTATATTGTCTATATTGTCAATATATGGTTAAAATTGATTTAAATTATAATTGTTGGCAATGAATATATGGTAAATCGAATGACATTTCTTTTAAAACTACAAATTAGCCAGGATACTATGCAAACATCAATGTCAATTGACCTAAAAATTACTTAATTAGTGATGTGTAACACTTTATAGTTAACTAGAGATTATAATATACTCATTATGTCTTCATATGAATCATATGTTTGTATTAGAGCTAAACTCATGGAAAGTTCAAACTCTAAAAATTTGAAAACGATTTTTATAGTGATTTTGGTATTATTGGGTTCAAACCAATCAATTCAAAACTCAATTATAACTTAAGGCTAATCTAACAATAAATGTGAAATGACTCAAATCGATGGCTAAAATTTGGACATGACTTCAGACTTTTTCTTAAGAGTCATACGTTGAACCCTTTGGGCATTTGTTTAAGATTTGGCGATAAATTATTTAATAAATTACTAATTAATTGAGTTTATATTTTTGTGTTTCTTTTGTGCCATTAATTAATGAATAATTTTTTATTTCATCCGATTTTATGAAAAGTTTTAACCGAAAACTAAGAGATTATTCTTTTAAACTAATCATTAAATTTTATTTTCACCAAAACTTACAAATAGTTGAATGAATTGAAGCTATTATTATAACTAAAATCTTATCTTTAGATCTCATCAGTATTTGTGATAATTACTGATTATTAATTGATACAAACAATTAACACTTTTAATGGGTATAAGTAATACAATTATTTTGTATTTAGTCTTTTATAGTAATTTAACACATTTTGATTACAATATTATAATTAAATATCAAATATTAATTAGAGGTTATAATCAAAATATGAGTCCAAATAAGAGTTTAATTAACAGAAAATTTCCCAAAACTTAAAGTTAAAGATAAATGAGATTTGATATATAAATGCATTTATATAAGAGTTGAGCATAAGTTTGAAATTTTTAATAAATTGTTTTCCCATTAGTGGACAAATCATTGGTTTGTTTGAATCGTCGACGAATACATCGAAAGCATAGATAGAAGAGTGCGAAACAAATGGCTATAATTAATACAAAGAGACAACAAATGACACCCAAAACCACATCTGAAATTAAAATCAAAAATATTAAAAAATGATTGTCATATGATTTATGATTTGTTTATCAAAATTATTATTAAAATCCAAATTAAACTTATTATTAGTTAACTCAGGTTTTAATTCAATTATAAATTACTGTATTTTCTTTAATATTACCGTTGAGACACAGGACATCTCCACCAAAACCCTTATAAGTATCACACTTTCCATCGGATATCAAACTCTTAGTCAATCCAAACCATTCCCATTCAATAATAATATTGTTTATAAACATCTCACTACTAGAATCGTCGCATTTATTGTCGCCCATCGAATAAGTTATACAATCTTTGATATTATTGAAAGCACAACAGGCTTTCCTCGTTTGAAGAAATCCAATACCAATATTGTTGGCCGAATTGATTTCTTCGTTGAACTCATCGACACATTTATTTACATTAGCGGCCGATAGAAACGGACAAATAATTTCAGAAAGAAAGCCATAGAGAACGGGAGACCCCAACAAAACCACAAAAGCAACCATCAAATAGAGGTTTCCATACATTTTTGCAATAATATTATTATTATATTATTAATGAAGAAATGATTATAAACTCAATTAAAGGTATTTTTATCTTAAATATGTTTTACATAAAAAGAAAATCATTTAATGCAATTGATTTCAGTTAATATAAATCTCTAATAAGTTTTGAAACATTGAGAGTCTCTTTTGACTAAAGTTAAGTCAATTATTAAACCCCAAACTCAACACAATTGCAAAATAACTCTAAAATACACATAATATCATCAGTTCATTAACTAATGACCTGATGAGTAGTAATGACTAATATTTCAACGGAAATTAATTATTAATATTTCAATCAATTCTTATTGGTTTTTAAGGTTTTCAATATTAAAATTACCATGATAGGATTTTCATATACATTGTATTGATAAGCCAAGCTTAAAAGTTTTAAACCTTAGGTTTCAATTTAAAAATCATACTTTGAATAATTAGAAAAAAATGAGTAAAAGTACTAAAAATTAGCAAACATTTGCCTTGTTTATCATTATTAATGATTCTGTATGAACCATAAACTTAATCTGACATGGCAAATAGGGGGTTTTACGTTTTATCCACCTTAGAATCGAAAAATCGCTAAAATATCCCTTAATTTAGAAGCGCTGAAGCGCCCTAATTTAGCCGGCTCCAATTAACCAAACTTTGATAAAAATTTATGATTTTTAAACAACAATTTTAAACTAAAGTCTTATTTTTGATATATTTAGTGAAATACAGGCTAAAATGGCAACTATTAAAGCGAAATAAGAACAAAATTTTACTAAAAAATTGCTTATAATTCATTAATTTAAGTTTATTTGCATCAGAATTAGTTTATGAATCATTATTTTAACTAAAAACAACGAAAATACGTAATTTTAAACTATTTTATGGCCTTTTTCAAAATACACCCCCTAGGCTGAAAATACCCCCTAGAGTCGAGACCAAAATACCCCCTTAATACCCATTAGAATCGAGACCTTTTGCCATGTCAGAACTTAATCATGATTTAAAATTCCAATTTATTAATGAATTATTCAAATTGACTCATATTTACTAAAATTTTAAGATTTGAGCTAATCTTTAGAAGAAATTTTTTTTATATTTTATTCCATCAAATATAATTAATAAAATGAACATACTTCTTTTTGAATATCAAAGGATTTTAAACCTTATTTTACCAAATATAATTTAGGATTGGAATTTTCAAGAATTGCACTTGTTTACAATAAATATTGAATCAAGCAAGAATTATGTCAACTATTAATGTTTAATTCATAGAAAAGTTCAGTGAAAACTTTTACACTTTGGTAGTCATTATTGATAGCCTTTGGTCATTGCTTTTTCATTATATTAGAGTTTTGACCATGATACAACATATATAAAATATGAACCTTTATTTGATTTTATTATTCATAAATTTCATAAAATTTTGTTTTAAAATAAACTTGATAATAGTATAAAAGAACATTTAAAAAAGAGCTACAAAAACAGCTACAAATTCCAATCCTAAAATATAATTAATAGAATCTTTGAAAAATAAAATGTCACCATGATCAAATGACAAATCTATAACGCATATATTGACTCAATATATGAATATTGTTTAGTAAACATATACTAAATATCAGGGATGGCCAAAGGTCGAGGTCTCAGGGAGGGGGTAAGTTCCGGATTTATGGTGAAAATCTTCAGGGGGGTATTAGGGGGGAAGTATTTTGAAAAAAGTCTAAAAAACGTTAAATATGACAAATAACATAGTTTTTTCGATGTTTTATGTTAAATTGATGAATTATAGGTTAGTTTTGATAAAAAAATCTTTGTTTTTATTATTATT
>JAQFZL010000161.1:0-20000 GCA_034695685.1 Galumna lanceata
TTTTGGAGATTTTTTAAATAATGGCTTTCTATGGGTAGGGTTTTGGGACTGATAACTTTGTTACCTTTTTACACATTCGGGATATTTACTGTTTATCTTAATCTTTATTTTCCCTTAAATATAAAATAGTTTAATTTTTTCTGAATAATTATTGGATGAAAAATGACAACAGAAAATAAAAATTAAATAAAAATTACCATGTGCAGTTTGTAAAAAAAACTATTTCAAATAATTCATTAATTAATGGTCAATTTTCCTAGTACATTTATGGGAAATTATTGCAAATCGAGAAGATTTTCACAATTTATCCCCGACTCAATTGATTGGGCAATTAATGATGTTTTGAAATATTCAATTATGAAGATTCAAACAAATAGAGAACTGATTAGAATTATTCTCAAATCTGTTAAACCATTTGAAGTATTTGTTAAAAATTAAAAACTTATTAAATTTAATGATTAAAAATCTTAATAAAATATTTGGCTTAAAGTTTAAGCCTTAAACTAATCATTAGATCAATTTCTAAATAAAATCTTATAAATAGTAATATTTAAAAATCTGTAAAATTACTGAATTGTTGTTAACATTAATATTCGCTGAATTCAATAAATCCAAATATTTATTACAAAAAAATGACGAAACATTCCACTGGTGTTTGAGATAATAGTCGAGACGAAAATCCTTTTAGTAAACAATAATTTTTAAAATAATTTTATTATTTAAAAGAATGTCAGACCATATCTTTAGTGTTGATGGAACTGATGTCATCAGTATATAAGACAGTTGTAATTTCAAGAATTTGACCTTGGCAAACATTCACATTTAGTTGGTAAAAAAATAGCCAATTATTTTAGGAAATGATTGACAGTACCTTGATCAATTGGAAATTCTTTTGGGGTTTTATCCTCACATATAATCAAAAAAAAATTAATCCAAAAAATTGTGAAAAACACAAAACTTTTTATTAATTTCATTTTGATGTCAACTCAAAGAGATTTTAGTCAAACTATTCTTATGTTTAATAAAAAGATTTGATTTCGTGATAAAAGTCAATCGGAAATCGATTATAGCGTTTCGGTTGTGTTTCCGATCGATTCAAATGTTATTTTATATTTAAAGTCAAAACAATTGATTTTTGAATAATTGAGTTAATATTTTCGAAATAGTTTTAATTAAGTTTATATAACTTTACTAGTTATTGATAGTTATTGATAGATAACTTTTTTAATTTGAAGGCAATCTATGCTTTCTTTGAACTATCAGTGAAACAAAAGACCGATAGATGTCAGGAAACCCCATATTTCAGCTTTTGTTTGATCACTTATTTTAGAAATTTTTGATAATTTATTTGATATAAGTTTTTATTATTTTTAAATTAAATTAAATATTCATTAATTATTACTGATTTAATAATTTATTTTTATAAACTATTTGTTTACAATTTATTTTGTTTTTATATTCAAATTATTGTCCAATTTAATAGAAATAAAAGGACCTTGCTAACCTTGCTAACCTTGCTAACCTTGCTAACTTAGTAATGTTAAGTTTTTCAATTTTATGGCAAATTTATAAATAAATATTTTTATCGATTTTTCAAAGAAAACAAAATGAATGAAATTCTTATGTATTTTATCGGAAACTTTAATTACTTTTTGTTGAAAACATAGCCAATAGTAATACAAACGGCAAAGTCTTTGTCGGAAACTTATATACCATTTATTGCAATATTAATAAGTTATTGATTGGAAAATGTTTTCTTTTTGTTTGAAAAATAGCCCAAAAGGTATATTATATATCATTGCGAACACTAATATCGGATTCATTTATTAATAGTATCAGACATTGAGTGTAGTTCTGACTCCAATCCATTGATTTATAGTTTAATTTCATTAGAACTCAATCTTTTTTTGGTCAGATAAGTGTCAGAACATTTGCAACGAACAGGTGATGTCTATTGTTTGAGTCTTCAAAACCGATGATTAATTGTTGGCTGTGTTTGTTGTACACACTCTGGAGTTCTGTTCAGACATAGAACAGAACGAAAAAATCTAGTCTAATGTACTTTCTATGAAAGCATTTGGCCCATCGCCGCCCCTAACAGTGCAATAGTGTTGAGGTTGAGGTGACTTAACTCGTGGCCAAACGTTAATTTTTTATTGTCAATGCAATCCTATTTCTCATTTGATTGGCATAAAAAGGGCGCAACTCTTACCACAAACAGTCTTGCGTTGAAAAAATATTTCAAATTAATATCAAACAACTAAAACACTACAGAATATAAAACTCTTAAAACTTAAAAACTATTTTTTTTTGTAAATTTAATCTCTTATTTGCAGTTAAATTAATTATATAATCAAATATTATGAAAATAAGTTAAGTATATAAATGTGAGCTTAAATGAGTTAAGCCCTTCTATTTTAAAAAATATATTCAATTTTTGATATCCGCCTGAGTGTTAGTCTGAGCCCTGGCTTTGCTTTCATCGATCATTTGTATTGACAGATAACGCGATGCACAGAATTGTGGGCCGCAATAATTATAATGGCAATCATTGGTACTCCTATTGAGAGATATTGTGCTGAGCGCTCAAATCCGGTAATTATAAAGTGACCACTAAATAATTTCTGTGAGGAAGTCCTCTGAGAAGTAACGCAAAACAAAACAAAAATTTATTAATTTTAAAACGAAAGAAACAAATGATAAGAGAATTGAAAAACAATTCGTTTGATAACAAATGTAGAAAAACACAAACTTTTGAGATGTGTTTCTAGTCTTGTGTTACTTATGAAGTGATGGTATGTCTGAGCGCTCAAATCATGAATATATGAAATGATGGCTTTGTGTTGTGTTTTAGCCAAATTACTTTTTATATGTGCTGTTTGTTTCTTCTTATACCTAATGTAACGCCACAAAAGATAATTCATATACTGTTGAAATGTGGAGTCGAGCCCATGATTATAGGCTGTCATATCATTGATGAGCCAACAGTAAAGGTCACGACTTCATACTTCAATTGCTTCACTAATCGAGACTTTAAGCAAAAGTAATTTCAGGTGCGATACTCATTGCCCACAGAATTCATTACCATTTGTTAAGGATTTCAATTTTACGCCAATTATTCATTTTTTTCTATTAATAAATTTTTTTGAATAAAATTTTTTCATTCATTTGAGAAATAATCGATAAATTGAATTCAAAATCAAAATTTGTTTAAAGTTAAGACTAAACTTTAATTCTAACGTTTGTTTAAAATGGAAGCAAAAAAACTTATTTGTCTTATCTCTGGACTAAAGTGTGTTTCAGAAAATTATAGTCAAAAGTAATCAAAGTTTGCGGTCTCTCTCGCGGGTGGAAACTATTATGGGAGGACTTTCCACGATTGCCAGCACTGGCACTGTCTCCTAAAAACAGTAATTTCCAGTAATTTTGGGTTTATTGTCTATAGAATCTCATAGTTGGGCTCAAACAAGTGCTCAGACCAGTGCTCATTCTATGCTCAAACTGTGTTCAGTGGTTTTCTTAATATAAATCTCGAGTTTCTTTTGGTTATTGTTTTTCTCCATAAATAATAATATTGTTTTGATAATAATATGTTATTTCTAATGAAAAACTGGTTTGAATTTACTTTAATCTCAAATAAATTCTCTTAAATTTGAATCTGAATCGAAACCTGTGTTTGATTTTATTTATTATTTACTTTTTTGATAGTATTCCTAAAATTTTATGATTGAATTCCCGCAAAGTTTTGCTGAATTAAGTTTTAAAATAAAATTCGCCAAAAGTTATTCATTTCATTGAATATGGGTTTTGGAAGAAAAGGACTTATAATTGAATATTGCTTTGAATAGAAGTTGACATCTATTATGCCATTCATTATAATTAAATAAAGCCTTTTTGACGATCAATGGCCTAAAATTTTATGCGATTAACTCAAACCACTTTTAATACTAAAACACATTTAAAATTTCATTTAATTCTTCGATTGCTTTGAAAAGCATGTATTTGAGGGCCAAAACACTCACATTTCAAAGTATTTAATTATATTCTTTGGTTAAATCTATCACTTTTTTATTCATATTTAATGTCATCAGAAAAATAAAAATTTGTAAATAAAATCGAAAGTATTATTATTTTATTAAAGAGATTCTCATTTATGTGAAAAATAAGCCAAAAAATATATTTATTTTATATTTAAATTTGATTTAATTAAAGTGTTTTTCACTGAAAACATGTAATCAAATAACATAATTGAGGGAAATTTTTATGAAAATTTAATAATTTTGTTGTTCAGTGCATTTATTTGTGATTATTTGTGACTCATTTTAATTTTTTTAGAGTTAATTCAATTGTATTTTGAAGTGAAAATCGAAATGAATTTAAAAGTTAAGCGTTTATTGTAATATATTTTCATTAAAACCACTGAAAATAAATTTAATTCACTATAATTTGAAGACAATATTACGAAACTTCAAAAGCATTAATTAGGGATGAGAGCCGTTTTTCAAAAGTAACAAGCTAATTCTACTTAAGATAGAATTATGTTTTGGGGCATATATTTTATGAAATAATTAGAAGTTGTGGTAATATAAATGTTAAATTAAAAGCCGACAAAAATATATAACTAATAACGAGTTGTGGGACCACTAAAATAATTAGAATATAATTTATTTGATGTAAATTCAAATCCAATCATAATTTCGTGAAGAGTTCTTCCCTTAAAAGTTGTTTTAAAATTCATAGTCACTCCTTAGTCAGTCCTCACTAATATTGGATTATGTGTGAGAAAAGGCTAAGAAATTCGCCTACAAGTCATTCAATTTATAGTTAGAGCGCACTCTTGACTTTGATTAATGGTCTCAACAAAATTGGTTATATCGATACACTTCTTAGATATAATTTCCAGTTTTACTTCTTTTTAAATTAAGTTATAATCAATTTTAAACTCAAAATAAATCAAAATATTAGTTGAATTCCTGAGAATATTTCATTTTTTAATTAAATTTTATGACAATTATGTAATATATTTTCAATATTAGTTCTCTTCAATTAAGATAAATGCGGTGTCAAAAACACACTTATCTTTAAATTGAGATTTTAAATTAACTAGATGCTTTTTTAATTTATATTTCTTAATTAAAATATTGTTACTTTAGTTAATTATTATTTCATTAAAATTATATTTAATCAAAAATATATGAAATAGTTTAAGGATTTGAGAAATCCTTGAAATTTGGTTCAAAAGCCTTTCAATGATAGCATTGGATCGAAGTTTTGGTATTTATTTTTACTTTAATTTTATGTTATTTAATGTCGGAAACGAAAACAATTTATGCGATTTCGCTGTTTTTGTTTAGTATTTGATGCCAGTGTTGGACACTGTTGGGTACTGTAGTGCTCAGTTTGGCTCTGTTGGGTACCGTTGGGCACCAGGCAGTCTAGTATTGAACTTTTAGTACATTTACTACACTATTGGTCACAAAATCTCATTCTGAAAGTTATTTCATTCTTTTGACAAAAACTGAATAACTTATCCTTTTTTGCAGTAAACCATTTAAGAGAACGAATTTTTCATTTTAACCGAAATTCATTCCCTCCGGAGTCAAACGCCGGTTATATTTTACAGAACTTTAAGACAACCACTCCTACAGTCAGTTCTCTTAGACGTGATTGTCCTTCACTAAAATATAGCGCTTAAATGCAATATATCGACACAACAGAACAATAGTAGGGGAGAGAGAGAGAGAGAGAGAGAGAGAGAGAGAGAGAGAGAGAGAGAGAGAGAGAGAGAGAGAGAGAAGAGTTGTATTGACCGGAGGCAATATAACCATAACTACTCCATCAACCGATTTGATGGTCAAAAGAGTTAAAGGAATGGATACAATCGTTTGGAAGTATTGAAAATCAGCGAAATTTTGTCTTTCGGTTATTCCTTCGATTTGGTTAATTCCCACCAATTTTGAGTTCAGAGGACAGAATATTTATTAATATATATTTGAGTGAATTCATGTTTGTTGTGATGGCAATAACTGGCAATACCTGGTCTAACGATCAGAGTCCAAATGCATTCACACAGGTGTAGGTCATTCCCTGCTGTTGGGGAGGACAGACCGACTCGCAAGCTGTCACTCAGCCTCACACCGGGACCATCACATTTCGCTTCAATAAGCAGAGCTACCGGGTCTTAGCCGTAATGCGTCCCCGATTAGAATGGGTTCCCCACTGTTCTACCTGTGCTTCAAATTTCACAAAAATATCTCCTTTTCCTTCACATTATGTTTGGCTAAACGGAAAGCACAGTTGGTATTATCAGTGAACCATATCGTATATAGAGTTCAGTATATGCGACAAACTGTTAATCAGTTGATGGAAAACGAATTGGAATTTGAAAGGAGTGGTTGTGAACCATATCAGAGACCATACAAACAAAATGCAAATTCGATGCAATTTTCGGGTTTTTCCCAATTAATTAAATTTTGTTAACACTTTATCTTAATTGAAGGCACAGAATATTATTGATTATAAATCGCTTTAAATTTAATATAATATAATATAAGCCGTGAGTTGTGTTTATGGTATTTAAAAATGATGTATAGCTGAGGGAAGTTATCGATTATACAAGAGGTTAGTCCAGTGGTTGTCGGCCTATGCATAGATGAGAAACTAATGTCTAATGAAGTGGAAATTCTAATTAGTTTTGCTCTCGAAGGAGAGTATCCTTTATATGTATATATACGGCTCACTCCAACTCCAACTTCTCATTTATATTCTTATGACCCCTCCTTCTAAAGAGGTTCAGGTGATTCATAACAATGTATATAATGAAGATACCA
Organism: Galumna lanceata; assembly: GCA_034695685.1. NCBI lineage: Eukaryota > Metazoa > Arthropoda > Arachnida > Sarcoptiformes > Galumnidae > Galumna > Galumna lanceata. The sequence continues at coordinate 6,831 of JAQFZL010000161.1, forward strand.
ATGTTTGTTATGCCAGTTGTATACTCATAATAACTTTGAAAAACATATTCAAAACCATAACTTTTATTATTTTTTATTTTATCGAAATTTATTCTGTTTGTGGACTCACGAGAAATCGTTTTATTAAAGGAATGGACACGTGATCACTGATCACACAAATTCTCTTACGATAAAAAGATCTTTTCATTTGGAAATTCAGTAGCGTTTCAATCAAATGAATGCCTTCTGTATTGGCCTCACTTTCTATTAAAAGAAGAGTCACTCTAATCAACGGTAGCCGACAATCAATTGAAATATAGATATTAAAACATCTTTTGTTTGAAATTATATGCAATCAATGGTTTAAATGCTATTAATATTTGATGTTTTGATTTCGGTTTAAACACTTATTATGCGTTTCTAATTAAGGCATAATTTTTTTCATATTTAGTTTAAGGATAGTTTTATCTCAATATCTAAATTGTAATTACATTTTAATGCATTAAAAGCAAGGTTTGGGCCGCTATTGGTTTACTTAAATTAGATTTTGTGGGAAATTATGAAAGAAATGTAATTAGATTTCTGTCAAATTTTGCTTAAGAACAATGTCTGTAACAAAAAATTGGTTCTTGAATATGAAATAAGATTTTATCCCTTTTTGTACTAAAATTATCCGGACTTTAAAGATTAAAATCAATAAGATTTTGATGTTAAGGTAAAGCACATTAAAAAAGCAATCGATTATTGAATATAATTATTGACAAATAATTCAAAACCGATATTATTTGTGTTTTTCATTTGAATGAAAGAATAGATAAAATCAATTATATTTCGGTTCAAATATTTTCATTTTTTAAAGATGTTTAGGAATTATAATTGGAAAAGATTAGAAAAACTACCCGTATTTAAATAATATTGATTTGAAGGGACACTTTTACAGTGAATCACTTGAGGCATGAGATATACTTTCAATTTGTTTGCCTACAAATTCTTAGGAGCGCTTCGTTGGCATCAATTTTTTGCCGATTCTTATCTTTGAACAAAAGAGAACTGTTCTTCAGTTCAGATAAAAAGCGGTAAAATTCAAAAGAGTATAAAAGAAGGTCTTTACCGGTCGACTATCATCTTATCTTCTTTTTGTTAGCATTCCTGCAATTAATCGCTTTTGAATCTAAGATTTTTACGGTTTTACGTTTTCCTAAACCATTAGTGCCGATATGTTTGCACTGAAATGTAGTTTAGATTATGTTTGTCGCAGATTTCGTGTTCTGATCCAAAATCTATCTTTGCTAACAACTGCTTGTCTTGTCATCACATCGTGAGTCAGGTCCTGTCCGTCTGCTTCAGGCGCTCCTAATGTCAACTTTGAATAATTATTTGAAAAATTTAGACTAAAATAAATCGGTGGCCAAAAAGCGATAAAATTTAGTGCATTTTCTTGTAGGAAATCCATAGAAAAGGCTGAGAGCAGTGGTTGGTGTATGGGTTGCGCTCGACTTTCATTTATCATTCAAACACTTTATAATCATTTTTCATTTTGAGTCGCATTCAGGCCATTGAGTGGACAATCCTTATATGCCTTCACTGGATAGAAGTGCACACAATATATTAAATTAAGTTTTCAAACATTTTTCACATCAAAAGTAATGCATTTTTCTTCTGACTTACATTTTATGAGTTAATGTTTTCCTGAAGAAGTCAATGGATGGAAGTCTCGAATAAAATATGACATTTCCATAATATTTTTGAAAAGCGGCGGTAATGAACTGTAATTTCTTTCCTCCATTTCGACATCATTTGTCTTTTAATCTCATCGATGACTCCTTTCGACTGCCATTAAATCTTTTGGTTGTCTAATAAAATCGATTCATTTATTAAATCAATAGGAAAGCAAAGGAAGGAATTCACTTAAAACTATACTCTTTTGCTTTTAAATGAACTGATGCTTGAAATCTAAAATAATATTTTTATAATAATTTTTTTCATTTATAACTAAAATGAAAGAAAAGTCAATTAAATTTGTCGATCGATTCGACTATAATTTTGGCCAAAAAAAATAGCGAAAAGTTTTGTAATAAATTGACGGAAAACATCCTTTTGTATGATTGCCTAAAACAGTAATTAAGTTAAAATTAATGATAAATTTAATTAATTTATACATGAATTGACTCTAAATTTAAATCAAATGTGATTATTATTCCATAATTCGAGTGGCAAGCATAATTATTCAAAATATACTTGGACATAATTCACTGTTATTCTCCCTCCTCTTTCTTTGTCTTCACTTCTTTCTCCTCTTTGGTCCTATTGTTTATTATTTTGGGCTTTAATTCAGTGACTTTTAATCGATTGTGTGATATATTCAGTTGAGTCAGTGAGTGAAGAGTCTGTTCACTGCAATTGAGTCAAACATCTCTAACCCATCTCTAACTGAAACTCTAATCAAATCAAATGAACCTTAAATTAATAAACTTTTTATTAGAGACTTAAATGAACGCAAAATCTGATTATTTATAGATTGAATGCAATTTCCAGATCATAAGCACAGAATCTGTGCAATCATTTTTTTTAGCAAAGATTCAAGTGTTGGGCCAATTGTGGCCTCTTGTGTGGTATCGAGTGCTGAATCATATGCACTATAATGAGATTAATATGATTTTGTTTGGAAACATCTTGGATTCATTCAATCGATTGTTCATTGAATGCATATAATAAGTGCAAGAGTGGGTCCCCAACAGCTGTTTCCTTCTCTCAACTGAATGGCAAAGAATTGCGGATCACTGACGACATATACCATCGCATCCTTCATATCCTTCGCATACAATAGATTTGTTGAATATAAGGTGCGATCTGTTCACACAATCAGACGGATCCACAAATGAGATAAAGTATGAACTGTTTTCATAAAAGTAACACTAAATTAAATAACTGAAAGTAGAATTCATTTCCATTCAACGCAAACAACAATAATCTTCTCAACTAAAGTAAACCTAATTTTGTGTTAGTATTGGATATTTGAATCTCTATATCAAACATCAGTTCTTTTATTAGAATTCAATTGAGTTCTCTATTGAAGAAGAAACCATGAGATCCAACAAAAACTCAAATGAGAGCATAAATTAAGAATTTTGCTTTCATTTAGTTTTTTTTGTTTAAAATGTATTTTTTATTCAAAAGTTTTCCTCAAAACTTTCTTTAATTAAAGAGATATCGACGAAATAATTTTCAGTTTTGAATACAAAATTCATTGATTATAGAATAGACGGCAAAAGATTCTTTGAATAATAGAGTGTTTCAATAAGTTGATAGAAATTCCAAGAGTCAACCGCACTGCCACTGCCAGTGCACTAACTCTATTCTGTGCAATTCTGTGCAATCTCTTCTGCATTAATAGACTTAACTTTACTTTCATTCCGAGTTTTATCCTTAATTTAAATATGAATACCGACTACTTATACCAACACATACTTTAAGCTGAAAACCGAACGGCGCTTACATTAGACTATACTTCGATTGTGAATAAAACATAAACCAGTGATTCGTAGTCAGTACTCAAATGCACTCAACTTTTCTATCTTTTAAGCACAAAGTTTTCCAACTATTTTTCAAAAGAAGTTCAAATGAAAATAATTGTGTCGTTCAACAGAATAAGAGCTTATCGTTTACTCTTAGAAAAGAGAAAATAGATTTTCTTCAAAATAATGTTCTGATAAAAAGTATTCTAAAAATTTTTGATTATTTGCTTCCAATCAAATAATTAAATATAACCTCTTATTAGAAACTTATTTTAAAGTCAATATAACTCAAAGAATAGAGAATATGATAGATATAAAATCAACTATTATTTAAACTCTTCTAAATGATTGCTTTAAATGATTTTTTTATAAACTTGCAAGAATATCAGAAAACTTGTTAGAGTTTCAATTGATTGGGGGGTCATAAGTAGAAATGAGTTGATATTGTATTCTCACAAATGTTTTTATAGTATAATAATTGAAAAAAGTAAATACGAAATGAGAACTGTTTGTTGTGTTATATGAATGCAAATAAAATGTTTGTCTATTGACTCGAAAATATGAATGACTTTCGTTAGTCGTCCATATATTAGTCCGTAATTACAACTCATTTTATTATAAACCGATATTGTGTTGTGTCGTATGACTTAGAAAATAGAGACCTATTATGAGCCATACCTATAATTTGTAGTCATGTAAACAACATGTGATATTCACTTATATACCAGTTTTGTTCATATATTGTGCCATACATTATATGAATTATATAAGTCTCCGATCAGAAAGTCTTGTTAGCGTTGCCTTCATTTCAATAAAGAATCGATGTCTGAGTTGTGGTTCTGTTCTGTTCTTTGGATCAAATACTCTATGGTTGCAGAGGCAACATATGCGCAGGAAATACAACGGCAAACACTATGTTTTTCCACGTCTGAGACCCTCCCCTTCGATTGAAATTATCGAAACAATACTTTTGGAAGTTTAGGACTGATTTGGAAAAACACGAGTTATTTGTTGTGAGTCATAATAATTACAAAATTGGACCGAAAGACATGACTGTCATCCACTCATACTCTCAAAAACATTGTAATAACAGTTTAGAAGTAACAATACTTTTGACTTTTTTCCTCAAAAAGATAACAAAGAGATACCATTAGTTGTGTGAAACAAAAACACAATTCTATGGGAAATATATCTCAGTTTTAAACACAAGGAATTAAAAAAATAGTAACTCTATCTGTCTATCAGTCAAGAGTTGGGTAAATAATGTCTGTTTTGAATGATTATTGATTGGTTTCTCCATCGATATCATGATTTGTGAACACATTTATTCTTATTCCGATGCTTTTCATTCGCTTCCTTATAGAGTATTGTATAGATATATCTATAGAATTGTATATTGAATTATATTTGAGGTAAAAAGATTGAAATAGAGCCCAAACATTCTACTATTGTATACGATTAACATTAGAGCCTCTTTTTTGAGAGCTTAGAATGAAAATTCAATGAACGGTTTTCTATCATTTTATAACATATAAAAGCCATTGTGACGTGTCCTTTATGTATTGTGTGCCCCAACCATACAACTCTGTACAGGCTATACATTGCTATCATTGCTTTTTTAACTACAATAAAAGATTGTGTGATAATTAAGCTCATTTTATTCTAGCACTAGACATATAAAAGGCCCCACTTTTTAACGTCTCTCAGTCTCTGCTCTTCTTTCACTTTCACCAACACTTCGAGAAAATGTTGCAAATCATTCAAACTTAAAAACATTTACTTTCACTACAGTTTCAAATTTACACTATTTGTTGACTTTTGTGGTTCTTCTCAATTATTTCTTCCAATTACCGGATATATTGAAGTTCTGATCACATTCTGATTGAATTCTTTTGTTCATAATTTTCTATGAAAATAATTTTAACTAATAATGAATCCGCCTTTAAGTGTAATAAATAGTTATGAAGTATATGTCTCTTAAAGTAATGTAAAACTTTTGTCTTCTTTAAACAAATTGGGGTAAACCAATGGTAAGCAATGGTTTCTTCTCATTCTTGAACTTTGCGTTGAATTTCTTCAAAATAATTATATACTTTTTTTAAGTATAAATTGTAACCCAAATTGGATTCAATTCTTTATGAATTATAAGAATATTTGTTCTCAAAATGTTTTTTACTTAAAAAAATGTTTGTTTTCATTCAAAACATTTTGATTGAAAAAATAGCTTAAACTGATAGTAAAATTTGTTTGTGAGAAACACCACTCGGAGGGCATGATTTGGTTCCTTAAGAATTCAATGACTGATTCGGCGACACTTTTAATCAATTATTAAATGAATGAAATGAAAGACTGTTTCTTCAAACACACCACGACTTCAGTTGAATGTCAAACATTTATTTTTGTGAAATGATTCGTATATTTATCCGATAATTCTTTTGAATGACTGCCAGAACTAAACGACAAAACACTTTCAAATGATTTGCGATGTTTTGCCAAATCATTATTTTTTGAAAAAATATTAACCAAAATTTCAAATCGATTTCACTCTTATTTTTCTCAAAACATAAAAATACCAGAAATGAGTCTATATTTGAACGAATATCAGTGTTTTAGTGTCAAAAGTGCGTCAATTTTGTGATATATTTGATATTTTGAATGATTTTTGAATTTGATTGAATGTAAGGAAAAGTAAAGCCATTACTGATCCCAAAACAAGGGAAAGGCGTTTTAGTTCGGCCTCTATTTTGAGTCACACTTTATTCTGAGCTAAATATTTATTATGATTATAATTATGATCGCATTGCTGTTGACGGCATATCAGCGCAGCGAATGGTTCGGGTGCGGAGCCAACCATCGGGTGGAGTGAACTATCATTTAATTCATATATTCTATCGCATTATTTCATCGGTTTTCGCATTTTTGCTCCAAAACTTCAAAAACTTCGCCCAAAAATGAAAATAAAAATATTTGACCCCAACTTCGGCTATATATTCAGAGCCTCAAGAATTTAATGCATTTTCACTCCCATCGTATCAATTCATATATAAGACAATATTAATACAGTTATGCCTAAACTTTTAATACCAAACTCTCTTTCTCTCTCTCCCTCTCTTTCCCCACTTAATACTTTTGAAATATTATGAGAGTTTGAGTGGAAATAATGAATGTTTGCATTGAGTCTAATGAATATTGATATCTATGTCTAACAAAAGAATCCATACAAGTTTTTCTGACCATTTTCTATATTTGTGTCTATTGTATGGAAAGGAGTAAACAATTGTGACATTAAGGCTATTATCATCTCCTGTTTCACCATTAAGTTAAGAGAAATATAGCGTTGGAATTGTATTTCGACTAATATTTATAAAAGCCTTTCGTAGAGTGAGTTCATCACAATTTGAAGACTAAAAGGTATAAAAATTCAACTCACGTTCAGAACTCTATTTGTTGAGAAACTTTCAGAAACTGATTCTCATTCAATAGATTTAATGTTTGTTTTATTTGATGAAAGGGAAGCACAATATGTTTCGTCATATTTGTCACAACACTCTTTTGCTCGACTTTTCCAGAGATGTGTAACAGAAAGTCTTCCAGACTTTATTATAATAAACCATAAAAATTATTCGTTAAAAGTTTATAAATAGCCCTCAAATATGAAAACCTTAAACTTTTAACTAAAGTGCAATTTATTCATTTATTTAATGGAATTTAGGAAATCTATTCAATACTATTCTTATTACTCAATAAGTTACAGGAAAAGCACTTAAGTCTAAAGAAGTGGAAAGGGATGATAACTGCATCAGATCTCTGGATAAACAAACTTTTCAATAATAATAATAATTTTTCAATAATTCTTTGAAAAGAAAATACATTTTTTGGTTCGACAAATAAGTAAATAAATCAAATCAATCGATTAGTTTAACTCAATTATCTATTTTTGAAGAAAAATCCAATTTTATTAAAAAAAGTGTTTGTCATCAAAGCATAGAAGAATGAAACAAATATTGAGTGTTTGTCTAAAAGAAAAGTTAGTGACACGTCTTAATGCAATTTCAGGATAGACTTCGACTCTTAAACAGAGAGCAAAACAGTGTTCCCTCAATAGACTACAAATTCAATTTGAGTCGACTATTGAATTAAATGAGCCCCCAATTGAGCCCCTTTTGCCAACGTTTGTCTCAATTGTGTGGATTGTGTTGACTCCACTCTACTCTTACGTAATTTAAGAGCGATTGCATCGATATTTGTTGCGATTGTTTAACAAATTATCATTCGCTCAAATGATTCACTCGTTCGCCACTCAATTCTCGGGAGGCCTTAATCCGAATGGAAGCGACCCCCGGGAGTAGTCTTACAATCAATATATCCATTGATTTTCCGAATGTTTTATATAACGAAAAATTCGTTTATTTAGTTTAAGTCAATTCCTAAAAGTTTATGAAAGAAGTAAATTCGTTATCAACTTTTGGCAACAGAACAAGACTGGACTCATACTGACTGATGGCCACAATTTCATCATTTTATCATTGATTAAAGTATTGACCCAAAGAACAGAACAGAAGAGAACACAACAAAACTTAACATTAATTTAATACTATTTACTGCAAACATAACATTATTTTATTTATTGATAATATCGACAATTGAGAGCTAATTCAATGCCAAAACATTTGTGTTATACCAAACAATTAATTTTAGTATTTGTGAACATCTTTTGTACATAATATGGCATAAGTAATAGAAATAGAGTATATCTCGACATCGACACCGACACCGCCCAAACTATTAGGGCTTCAAATTCATTACAGTTTACAGTTTGTTAGTTTGGGTTCTCATTGATAGCAAACTCTAATATATTTGATGGAAATAATAGTACTTTATTTGTCATTAAATAAATATAAGAAATACAGTAAACATGACTTCTATGGCAATGGTTGATGACATGCAAACTCGCATGAGTTGAGTGCCATCGGGTTATGATCTCAACTCTTCGATCGACAAAATTCATGTTTTCTACAAATGATAACAATTAAACTTATAGTCTGTAAACTCAAAGACTCTTTAATTTCATACAAATTATAGTGATTTTACATTAATTCTAATAATTTCACAAAAATTTAATCAAAATTTTCTAAAAACTTGTTTCTATTAATAAATTGTTTTCCGAAACATTTATTTTAATTAAATTCTAATTATATTGATATTCATGAATTACCTAGTTCCTGGTCAACAATATCATGAGAATAACTTTTTAATTATTATTCTAAGATTATATAATTTGAATAAACAGTCAATTATTTAATTAAAATTTTAAATAAAATGTTTATTTTATAAGTTTTTCAATAATATTCTAAAACAAAAATTGGTATAAAAATAATATCTTCAAAGAAATAAAGATTTGATTAATTGAATGAAAACTTAATTGGAATTAAACTCAATTTTTTGTTGTTTTTTGGCAAACATTCAGACGATTATTGAAATAAATTTGATAAAAAACCGATAAAACCATTGGTTTGTTGTTCAGTATTGGAGTGAAAACGGAACACATCTTTTAGTTCTTCTCACATATATCTTATCATTGATTGAACCCCCGCTGGAAAATAGCAAATCTATGTGTCATAATCGACAAATTAACTATTATAACAAAAAATTCTAATTGTGGAATGACCATGCTCCCACTCATTTCTTATCCTTTTATAAACGAGTATCCAATGATTTTCAATGATATAATTAAAAGTTTGCAAGATTATCTTTACAGAAACCTCAATAAATCAGTTATTTTGTAAAACAATTGATATTTTAAAAGATGATATGCTTGAGAGGGTCAATGGTTACCCCATTATAGAAAAGGAATTATAAAGAATAAAAAGACGGCAATTTGGACTCCAATATGGAATATATTGTAAGTTTTTGTATTATTTGCTACATTAGCGGCTTATGGGTTCACCAATGCATGAATTGATGCATAAATTGAATAAAATGATGGCATAAATAAATGATTGCACTATTCAACCGACATATTTCTCAGTAGGATAGTTGTGCGGACACCCAATGTTTGAGGGATGAGCTTTTGAGAGAGCGCTTAGAGAATACACAGCACTTACTCTGAGAAAACATTTGGAAAGTATTTTATGAATCAAAATATAAAAAATTATTTCCAAAGACTATAATAAACGAAAACATTACCAAAGATTTGGCGAATAAGAAATATTTCTAATTATTTTGCCATCACTTGCGATATAAAGCAATTATTTAATTGATTCATGCGTTGAAAGTTAGTCTCTCGGGGCTCATCTCAACAGTCATTCAATTAACTTAAAAACAGTGATGTTCATCGATGTTCAGTCATGTCCATTACAAGGAGAGACTCAATATTTTTTTGAACAAATAAAAAAATTATGTTATCCTTCAAAAATTATATATAAAATCAATTAACACTCAAAAAAATATTTAAATGAAGTATATATGAGGCTTTTCTCAATAATTATTCAGTAATTATTTTTGAGTTTATTTAAAAAATTATTTTAATCTTTTTTTAATGAAAAAATTATAATTGCGTTAAAAAAATACTTAACGCAAAGAATAATACAATAAATATGAAAAAATTTCACCTAGATATTTCAATGGATATATGGTAAAACCTTGATCATCACTGTTATACTCTCATATTTGAAGAGAAATAATGTTCACCTAATTTTGCAAAAGAATGTAACGTTAATTACTATTTAAATGGGTTTCTGTTCAGACAAAATATTATTATATTTTCATTAAATTAAAGACTCTTTCATTAAATATTAAATGTTTTTATTGAAGTGAAACGAAAAATATTTTTCAGATAAATATTTTCCTTTTTTTTATATTACAAAAGATGTGAAAAACAGAGAAAATGTTTTGCGAATTATTGGAAAATTTGAGGTGTCTTTCCTTTAAGACATGTATTGAATGTAAAAGAAAATTACTGGAAATCATTCATCAAAACACTGATTCAAACGTAAAATAACTGAATTTTAGTTGAATTTACAACTATTTAATAAAAGAGTTTTTTCTGAATCAGTTGATGAACGGGATGTCAGATATGGCAGATATGGCAATGGCTGGCAATAGTGCACATCATTTGGTGTAGTATTCAATTATTATATGAAAGAAGAGAAACAGTGAAAAGGCATAGAAGTGGCAAAAGTCGATTTTGATGAACAAAAAATAACTTTAATGTATGAGTTATATCCTTTCCGTCACACTTTGCTGTAAAAACTTTTATGAAAAGCCAAACAAAATATTTTCTTGAATTCCATTCGATAATAATTGAGTGGATTCTGAGCTCAGTATTCAATAAGTTTGTGTTCTCTCTCTCTGCGAGCGTACGCTTGACTGCATTGAAATCGTCCCAAATTGGCTCCAAAATCATATTCTCCGCATTTTTTGTTCATTTGTTCAACGCTTGATTAGACTGAGTAATGAGATTTCATTTGTAGCCACTATTGATTCCCAAATAAATTTTATATTTTATATCACAGAAGTCTCAGTCCTTTCTCTATAACTATTTTTCATCTCAAGAATAATGATTTTTGAATGATCTAGCAATTTTCAAGTGTTAAAATTGAAATCCTGTTCCAATTTATAATATTTTGTTGTTTTTTCCAACAAATTAAGAGATGCTCTGATGTATGAATGAAATATTCGGACGTAAATTACCATTACTTTAAAGAAAGCAGTGCTTTTGAGATACTTTTTCTTATAAAAATCATTGATTAATAAAATTTAAATTTTTTAAGTGGAGGTCCTTCTGTTGATGTCAATGAATGGCAGTGACCGCAAAGAATACTTCATATCATTGAAAAGTGAGGTAAGGGCGAGGGTGGAGGGCTTATAAACTTTGATTCATGCATTGCAATCAGGAGCACAGCCATGAATTATAAGGTGGAAATATAGAGAACTGACTGAACTCGTGCTCAATCCGTCCTTTTCACAACAAAATGAACTTTAATTGCATCTGAAGAGCGGACAACCATAAAGTCATCAGATGTGCACAAAAGCAGAAGTTCTCTATATTTGAGAATTATATTTAAATATAGTTTTCATTTCTTGAATTCAAATAAAAATATAAAACTAATCTTTACTTAAATGTTTAGAAGAAGAGGTAAATGAACTGACAAACAGTTGCAAACATATTCTCATATATTTTTTTAATTTAGATCCCTTTAAAGAAGTAAGAAATTGATAATAAGTAAAAGAGTAAGGAGAGTAAGCAAGGTATGTTTTAATTGAAAATGGAAGGAAATAAAAAATCAAACAAAGAATGACTCTGAGGTTAATTTTGTGAACGATGTTAGATATTGAGTCCAGTAAGTCACGAATTATATGCTAAGACTGGTTTTCAATTTTCCAATTTAGAGTCAACACTCCCTCCCATCGCATCTCATCTCAAACCACTCCTAAAGAATGGATTTTTTTTGTGGAATAACTTCACCGGAAACTAAATTCTAGTAATTAAGTTACAGTAAAAAACAATATTAGAGGGAAAGTAATTGCAATAATAATAACAATAAAAAGAAAGTAAACTATAGTTTCGATGATTTTTACTGTAATTATTGGCGGAAATGACAGTCAAACATATTTGTAGGAGTCATACATCCGGGCAATGGATGGCTTGAGATACATCGAGACTTTATGTCTGACTGATTGAGGTTTTGGTTGAAATAAATTATATTTTCTTCATTTATCGGATCAGTACTCGAGTTAATAAGTAGTTATTTTTTGTTATCTGACGGCACGTTCCCAATGAGTATATCATAAGAGTTTGTCTCCACTTCTCTTCTTCATTGCGTAAAATTGCAGGTAAAGAATGGATGGTATGGATAGCATGGAAGGCATGTTCAGCATCTTTACTCTCGTAATGACGCGAGAATAATGTCTCAGTAATACAACTAATGGTAAGTGAAGTGAAGCCACATCTCATCTAAACATTAGTTAACTCAACGAATGCATCAAACGATGAACATTATTGACGGGCGTAGTCTTCATGAGCCACGCCTTTGTAATTATATGGCATATCCGGGACAATAAACATATGAGTAATTAAATGTCCCAGGTTATTAAAATTGCAATAATTTATCATTTCTTTTGATGGAATCGATATAACCCTCAAGTTTTGTCATTAAAAGTAAATTTAGATTAAATGAGTAATGACTCAAATAGAGAATAAGTCGTTTTATTGATATTTAATACTTTAAACCACTTATTATTAGTGGTTTTTGTGGCAAATCTTTAAATGAAGCAAAAGGTGGTGTTAATGGCCTAATATTCACTTTGAAAAGAGCTGTTTATGTCATGGTTTAGCGCTTTGGATCACTCACTCATCATATTCTTATGGATCATAAGATTTAATACTGAATATGTTTTGAGTCTATGCATAGTATGTCTTATATCTTACGTCTTATGTCTTATGTATGCATTTTAAACGATTTTATAAAAGAAACGACAAAGAAGTCGGCTTTTGAATGGCCGCCGATCTGCAGATATTTGCTGACAGGTCTTGTCCGCCCATATTCACGCCTGTCAAGAGTTGAGGTAATCTCATCCTCCCTCTCGATATTCCCAAAATAATGTAAATATAAAATTCTGAAACATTTGAATCCATCAGTTTTGATGTCATTTTGATTTGAGCCCTAAACTTATG
>JAQFZL010000162.1:0-21184 GCA_034695685.1 Galumna lanceata
AAAATGTACAAAAACATTTAATTATTCATGGGCATATTTTTTACATCGTCATAATATTAAGCGCAATAAATAAAAACAACACCTTTAACTCATAATAATTATTTTAATTTTTTATTATTTAAAGTTTTAAATAATCATTTTATTAAATTTTGAGATACAATTCAATATATTAGTAGAAAACTTAATATATTTTACAAAATTAAAATAAAACAAAATTCGATAATAATTTATTATTAATAACTGATATAAATGTGACATAAGATAATTGAATTGTATTGTTATTAATCGCATGCAATGAATTAAATAAAATTTTAAATAGAATTTTCAAATCATTTCAATTAAAATTTAAAACTCTTTTCAAACGTTTCATTCTTTTTGTTTGCCTTAACTTTAATCCGAAGATCTAATTAAAGAAATCAGTTAACAATGAGTTCTCTTATTTCGGAACTACTGTTCAGTTTATTATTCATTTATCTCTATATAAAGACATTTAGTGCTGAATTTTTCACTGGAATTATGGAGACTTTCCTCTGTGTCTTTGGTTTGTCAACACTTGAAGAGTCCGAAGAGTCGGTTATTAATTTCCCGCTTTTCTATTATTCTTATGTAATATTGATAAGCGTTTTGGGAAATTCGGTGTTTTTGTTTTCTCTGGTTATTTACTGTCCCATTTGGTTCAGAAATCTAACCCAATTCGTAGAAAAGCGTCGAACAGAAGAAGGAGTCACTGAAGTTCTGTCCCCCGAAAGTCAAATAGTTTTCTGCAGACGCAGAAGATTTACACACATTTGTGTTTTCACTCGATATGATCTTTACGGGAGTCTCGTCTTATTCTTCATTAGCCTTCAATTCTTTTTGAGAGAATTTGCCGGAAGGGATGACTTTAAAGAAATCGAAGCAACGATTTTCAGACGTACTCTTCGCCAGAATTCTTCTCAGATTCCGTGTTTGGATGAGTGGTGCGATACTATCAGTGGTCGTCAGGCTCTTCAAGCTATTCATGTTTTTCAACAACAAAAACAGTGCTGTGGATGGGAAGGGGCTAATGATTGGTCAAAGGCATCCAATCCTCAATTGACATCTCAGAACCGTTCACTACCCAATTCGTGCTGTTATGGTCGGGCCTCCAATTGTTCGCTGGTAAACGATTTCCGATTCAGAAGGGGTTGCATTGAGTTCGGTCTACCCGTCCGCTCAGCCATCGATCCGACTCTATACTCGAACCATTGTTTTGGGTTTTACCCAATTTTCAAACTATTGGCTGTAATCTGTTATCAGTTGAGTTTCAGCAAAATCTTCGATGGAAGTGCTCTACTTTTAAAAGTTCATCTCTTCTTTCCGTTGAATATTAATATTATTTAATTCTTCAAAATTCCATTCAATTATTAAATTGTTTTTTTAAATTCTTTTAATAAACTTTTATTTTCTTTTAAAACACAAAAAATTGTCAAAAGATTTTTTTTAACTTATTTTAAGTCATATCTATTTTGATATTAAAATAATTGGATAAAAAAATGTAAACTAATTTTTCCTTAAACTTTTTTAACCAAAATTACAAAATAATTGACTTATAGATTATTTGATTTTCCTTATATATGAGGGAAAAGTAAATGGGATTTATCAGACTTTTTAATAGAATTTATTGTAAATATTTTTCAATTTTTTTTCGGTTCTTTTCAACACTCAATTCAATCAAAATTCTCTTCAAAATGAAATTCATTTCAATTAAAAAATTAATTTTTTTTAATAATTTTTGTTTTTAGTTTGAGTTTAAATCATTGATGACTTTTGATAACTACCATTGATAGCAAAATTTCAAATTCTGTTTAATATATAACTGTTTAAAACTATAACCTTGTAAATAACCTTGATTATATTTGATAAGTTTAGATTATAAAGTATTTAAACCGATTTCTTATTTGCATTTAAATTCATTTATTAATTACTATTAAAATGACAGAAATGGAAGAAATTTTAAAAATCTGTGACGGAATTATTAGAGTCAAAGATCCCAATGAACTCAAAGAGTGGTACAAAAAATGGGCCGAAAATTATGATAAGGTTTTGTCTTAATTGTTATAACTTTAAGGTTTCAATAAAATACTATTAATATTTCAATTAAAGGATTGTTATGAGACGATGGGCTTCCAAAGTGCCATGCTCATTGTCAATGGCTTCCTAGAATTGAGTCAAGACAAAAATATTCGTATTTTAGATATCGGCACCGGAACGGGAATGGTTGGAGCACTTCTTCATAAGAATGGTTATACAAATATCGATGGTTTGGACTCATCACCAGATATGCTACAAATGGCGAAACAAAAGAATTGTTTTAAACATCTCTACGAATGTTTAGTCACTAAAGATATCAGACTTCCTATCGATGACCAGACATACGATGCAGTTATAGGAAGTGGATGTTTTTGTCCTGGTCATATCAAATGGGATTCATTTCCACAAATAATTCGTGTCCTAAAGAAAGGTATTATTGGTTTGAAAGCAATTCTTTCTCTTTAAATGTTTTGAATTTTAGGCGGAATTATTGTTTGGATCGTTTCAAGTAATAAAGATTATGAGAAAAGTGATGAAGACTTTCTTAATGGTAATAATATTAAACAAATCGAATCACTTCGTAAACAACAAAAATGGGATTATTTGCCCGGTTTTCCAAAAAGAGTAGAAAACTATATTCTTGGAACCGATGGAATCATATATGCGATGAAAGTTCTTTGAATTAAATATATTAAAATATATTAATATATTAATTATAAGTCAATTTTGAATTTAATAATAAAGATTTAAATTAAAGATTTATAATAATTATATAATAAATTAATTCTAATGAATAATAAAAACTAATTATTATAAAAAAATAACATTTAATTTAAACATTAATTCTTAATTATTATTAAAAAAATTATAACAAAATATTTACAAAAATAATTTTGTTAATCAATTGATTTGAACGGCGGGTCTGTTATTATTGGAATCTCTGTCCAAATTATTACTTATATTGTCCTGAAGTTGCAGATTATCGCTAACATATCCCTGATTTTCAAACGATACTCCAAAATGAGTATCATTTGATCTGAATTTTTGCAATAAATTATTTTTAAAAATATAATAACCAAAGACTCCAATTATAACCATAACAAGAATAGTAGTCAACGATGCGATCAAAATCTTAATCATTGAACGATTGATAGAATTGTTTTCCGAATGAATTCTTTTCAAATTAATGACGAGAGGATCGGCTAAAGCACTCGTTCCGTAATAGTTGGAACTCTTTACCAAAAACTCATAGGTTTCTGAAGGACTTAAATTACTTAATTCATATTTTAATTCATTGGTTTTGTCGCTATCCATTTGCTTAGAACCAACTCTTTTCCAATAAATGCTATACCACTGAACGGCGTCAGCATTTTTTTCTGGTTTATCCCAACTTATTATAAGTCTATTATCACTAAACAATTGATGAACTCTTAAATTCTGTGGCGGCGAAGGAAGTAATGAATTTCCTTCTTTAAAACAACTCGAGATATCTCTGACAGACGACAACAAACAGAGCGAAGGTTTGTTAACTTTATAACCTGCACACCAGTGAAGACAATCCCGCGACACATCTCTCCTAAGACAACAGTCTCTGTGATCGCTTCCATCTGAAAGATAAGTGTTTTTATATATTAGTTGTTTAAATAAAAGAGAGATGTGTTACAGACCGGCCGCGCAATACATTAATTTATTCAATTGACTAAAACATTGCGGTTTATTCATAACTTCATTGAAGTCGATTTCCAATTGACAAAAGGAAAGACATTCTTCAGAAACGCCTTCCAAAACACAACAACCTGTGGTCACACAATTAGTAGAAAATAATTACCGATTGTTTTGGTTATTGCTTTGGTTACCGCTTTTATTCCGATTATTCATCTTATGTTCCTCTACTTTAAGGTTAATTATAGCAGTTTCTCTGCCGTATTCATTCTGAGCGATGCATATATACTGTCCGGCATCGGATTCAGTTAATCTTTTAATAGTAAGGGTTGCGGTCCAGGTCGACCTTTTCTGTTATGGCACAAATGGTTAATTTATTGAAATAATAGTAATCACCTACTGTTGAGTCAGGAATAATATTGATGTGTGTATTAACTCCTGGTCTCAGTTCTGCTTTATTTCTAAGATCTCTGAAAAACTGAACTTTTGGCTGAGGATTACCGGAATATTCACATCTCAAATGAGTTAATCCATATTTGGCGGCGATATTAAACTTTTTGTCGATTTTGATTCGCGGCGCGACTTTAAGAACCATTAATCAAAAGATCAATTAATTAGTGATAACTTACACCTAACCCTGACTTGTGTATGACTCTGTGCCGGAATCAGAGTATTATTGAGTCGCAGCACTTCATTAGTCGCCTCACATGAAATTGCGGTCAAATTTCTCTGAACGTAATCTAATTTATAAACTAAATGTCGCGTCTCTTCTGTTTTAACTAACAATCCGTTCACAAACATTGATATCATCGGAACAGGACTTCCAATAGAATCGCATCTGACAGTTATCATTTCTCCCTCGACAACAGGACCGGGAGGTTCTAATTTTGGTGGACTTAATCTAATCGGAGTCGAAGATTCCGTCCAAACTAAGACAATCTCTGATAAGACACTCTCAATGTTATTCTCTGTCTTTGCTTTGACAGCCATCGCGTATTGCGTTGAATACTTTAAATGGTTTATATCAACCAAATTACTATACGTTTCACTTATATTCCATTTTACGGATGAGTTTTCATCAGAAATATTCTCAACTTTTTTGAAATAAACCTTTTTTTAGAAAAAATTAAATTATTTTCACAAATCTATCGATTAAATGATGAACTGATACCTGATATGAAAGCGAGACATCGGGTGGTACGTAATAAGGGGGTAACCATTTAAATGAAAGTGAATCTGTTGTTCGTTGTATGACTTGAATGCCATGCGGTGGACCTAATTGTGATTTAATAATGTCTGAACTTACGGTTTCGTCGCTTTCGGGTTTGGTTTTAACTAAAAGTACTAAAGAGGGTAATGAATATCCGTAGGGATTGACTGCCACCACATAAATGCTATAACGGCTGTCGGACTTCAAATCTTTTAAAATAGTTTTAGTGTCGCTTATATTCAAACGAATAGAATAGTCGTCATCGTATGGATGGGGAGGTATTTCGCTGTCAATTGGAGAATACCTCAATTGATAAGTGATGTGCGTTTGTCCAGATCTGATGTCATCAATGGATGCATTCCATTGTAAATGAATTGAATTTTTAGTGATTAGATTTGAGTGAAAGTCTTCAGGAATACCTACAAATCTGTATCATAAATATTGGAAAAGTAATAGACTGTGAATACCGGGTAAAGTGTCTGATCCCTCGACCATACACTGCAATATTCTTCCGCTATATTTAGAGCATTTGGTTCCAAAAACATACGGCGATTCGTTTAAAGTACCCCTACATATATCGAGGCATTGATTCTCAACACCTCTTTTCTCACAACAGGTTCTATGATCTCTACCGCCGGCCAAACATCGAATCAGAGTCTGTAATGTCTTCTGATCAGCACATAAGGCACCCAAATGTAAGCCATCATTAATTTTCATGTGATAACTACATAGAGGGACACAAATATCTGAAATACCAGCTCTAACACAACAGGCGGTCTCATTATAGCCGGCACTGGAATCGGACTCTTCTAACTCTATATCATCAATGATTTCGGACTCTTTCGCTTTGAATATAACTTTAGACGAGTCGCGACTCATTCCGTATTTATTAATTGCTGTTAAATAGACTTCATAATTGGTTCCGGGTTTGAGACCATCGATTAGAAATGGAGAACGAATTGCCGTCTCTATTGAATAGCTCTCATCTATTTCGGGATCCATTTCTCTGATATGAATGTTATATTTAGTAACCGTTTCCGATAACTTTAATGGTGGCGACCATTTCAAGAGAGCCCAGTCTTGATGTCTGCTCGTAATGACCACATTTCGTGGTTCACTTGATATAAGACCTTTTGATTCTAAGAGACACGAAGAATAAATGGGAATATAATGAAGACAAACAAAATGTCTGAAATCAGTTCGGGTCACTTTTCCAGTGCAGAAATGAGTGCATAACTGAGAAACTCCTCTCTCGTGACAGCAGTCACTAAAAATTAAAAACTGTTTTATAACAAACAAATAAAATGACAAAATATGAGACCTGACGTCTTCGTCCGGAGCCAAACACTTAAGAGTGATGTTTGCAAACTGAGCGCAATAACTAATGTCACCGATGGTCGCATCCTCTGCTTTTGACGGATCACATAAAGTATTGACACAAAATTCAGTTTTGATTCCGTTCTCTGAACAGCATTTTCTTATATTTGGTGCCAAAGACGCCGTTTTATTGAAATTCAGTGAAGAAATCGGTTTTTTAGAGCCCTTTTCGATGTCATGGATTTGTTTGGAGTGAGTGATAACTCTTATATCATTAGTCATAACACTTGTGCCGTATTTGTTCACTGATTTAATGGACAATTCATATAAAGTCGATTCTTTTAAACCATTTATAATAAACTCTGTTTTATTGCCATCGATTTCAAATGATTTGGTATTTGAGTCTATTCCTGACATTTTCTTCATTTGTTTGGATAATTCACTTTTCTTAGTGAGGGACCAATCGATTGGATCAAATGAATTCAATTCAGTTATATTTAATTCATAGGAATCTATTAGTGATTGACTCGACTTTGTGTTTGTCTCCCACTTAACACTTATCTGAAAATATTTTTCAAACATATTTTTATTAATTGTTTTAATGATAAACTAATGGTCTGTTACTGACCTGCGTTGCATTGAGGGCTTCAGCGACCACATCCCTGGGCGGTGGCGGCAATATTTCAATACCCTGAGCAACACAGGCTAAAGTAGGTGTCGCAAAGTCCAAACACGTGATGTGCTCGAGAGCAGTAGTTAACGTGTATTTACCGGCACAGAAGCCATGACATATTCGAGGAATATTCTGTTTCTCACAGCACGGGATGTGATTCCGACCATCAGTTAAACATTTGATTACTGACGGCATATGATTGTAACAAATGGCAAATATATGTGCTTTCGGTGTTTGAGTGAGAAGTCCTCTAAAACTACAAAAGCCATTACACACCGAAGGTATGCCTTCTTTGAAACAACAATCAGTGAAAGTGTGATTCAAATGATCTGTAATTGACTTCGAATTGTTTTGAAACGATTCTGAAAACGTTTTTTGATGACTGACTAATAATATACGAATAACCGATTGTTTTGGCACTGAATTCACTTCACAGATATAAAGTCCAGAATCATTAACATTAGTATCTTTTAATTGAAGAATCCATCGCTCCTTATCTTTACGTAAAAACAGAGCATTAGTTGAAAAGAATTGAATTTTGTTTCAAACCTTTATTGTGAACAACTGATAGTCTTTTGTCGTCACTAATTATCACATTATTTGCAGTTAAGAGTTTTGTTTCACTTTTGGAATCCCTTAAGAATTTCCAGATAACTGTGTGATCGGTTCCGTTCCGCACAACACAATCAATAAAAGCTGTTTCACCCGACACTAAGTCTATATCTTCAGTAGATGTTTCCGATAAGTCCGGAATTTGACAAAAACCTTTCAACAAAATATCAAAAAGATTTTTAATTAATAAACTTTTATAACAAATGTTTTGAAACCATAAAAATATTCAAATGTATAGAAATTATGAGTTAATTATCCCTTCATTTAATTCAATGTTAAAATAATTAATTAATTTGTTTATAATTCAGAGGTTATCCATTAAAAGATTGCCTTCACATCAATTGAATCCCAATGAATAAAATATAAAAGTCTTATAACAAATTAGCAAGATAAACATCACCTTGCCAATTAAAAATAACAAAAATAAACCAGGAAGAATAGTACAGATAAACATCTATTACTTCATCTTTTATTATGGAAACCCCTCTATGTATGAAACATAATTTGGGACCCGATTTGATATTTCTCTTGAAACTTTCCCCCCTATTATGGAAACCCATCTATAAATTCAAATTATTCTTCCGTTGCCACCACTTTCCATAGCGGAGGTTCATTTGTACGACACATGTTTTGATGTACAGTTAGGCTTACCGTTTGACAGACAAACTAAATAAATAAAATAAAATATCGGTTGAATTTTATGAAATTTGCACATTTTTCAGGTGTTGAGCATTAACTGAGCTTTCAGTGAGCTTTCAGTGAGCTTGGTAAGTTAGTGACATTACATTTAAAAAGTTAATTATGAAAGAAAACATTTCAAAAAATATATTAGTTGTGAAATATAATTAAAAATAACTTGTTATTAAACTTAACAAACAAAAAGCGCATCAAAAGTGAGTTGAAAATCACTTGTTTTGTAAGTAATGTTAACTTAGTTTAGACTAAAAAAGAAAAACATTTAACATTGAAGAGAGAAAAAGAGACAAATAGTCGTTTAGTTTCAATGAAATCAACGTTCAATTAAATGAACAAAACTTTAGTTTATTCTCATTCGACAGTAATTAAGAGAATTGAAAGCAATAGTTGTTTGACGAGGAAAACATAGGAAAACCATCCAATCTTATACTCAATGGTAACTCTTAGAGAGTGAGAGAGTGAGGGAGGGAGAGAGAGAGAGAGAGAGAGAGAGAGAGAGAGAGAGAGAGAGAGAGAGAGAGAGAGAGTCTTCGAGAAGGAGAGTGTTTTCATGATTTACCATACCTTCAAGGTTTACTTCTATGACATAATTCTGTTTATATTAAGGTCGCATCAGTTTAACCCTTAGTTGTATTATTGGTAATACTTATTATTCATGTGATTCTCATCACATATTTTTATGTTTATTTCATTTAGTTTTTGGTATTTTAAATAATTTATTTTATTTAATAAACACATATTAATCATTTAACCATGCTTATTTTCAAAGTTAATTTAGTTAAAAAACAAATGGTTTCCGATTAATTCAATTGAGTTCATAAGTTTGCATAACAGGAAGTGAATAGAATTTTGAGTTTTTTGTTTAAATGGACCTCAAATCGATTTAACAAATTTTTGCCGTTTGTTTGGTTTCACTTTTAATAATTAATTCTTAAATAATTATACTTTTATTAACAAATGACTGATTAATATCTTATATCATAATTTATTATTAACTTTTGTTTTTTTAAAGTATTTAATATAAATTCTAATTAATATTTTATTCCCCAATAAATCAAATTTATGTCTCAAAAGAAATTCATAAAAATCTGATGATATGTTTTAACTAATAAACTATCAAATTATCTACCTTGATGATAATTGTTATCTAGATAAAAAATGTGTGATTAAAAAAATAATAATTTTTCAAAAGAATTTTAATTATTTATTTATTACTGATTATATGTTTTCGTCCTCTTTTAAGCCTAAAGTTTTGACTGTTTTTAAGCTTAAGATTAAATAAAGAAATTATGAGAAAAGATAGAGTTTGTAAACCATTTAAACTATTGATTCCTTTTGGACAACTAATTGACTCTGATATCATTTTGACCTAATTTTGTGTTCACTTTAAAGTTTACTTTAATTATTGGAATTAAGATAAATATTCATATCTTTGAAAATTTTTATTAATTTGATTGTGTGTTGACATCAATTCACTTAAAATTGGAATTCATTTAATTTTCGTGATTTTCAGGGAAAATGTCATCCATTCTGTTATTTACATTATTATAATATTAAGTTTTACTGTTATTATATTAAATTGAAAACTTTTTTTAAACAACAAAAAAATAAAACTTTTGAATACAAAAGACATTCAAAGTTTTTGTGATAAATGACGCGAAACGAACACTATTTTAAATTTAAAATATTCTTTTGGCTTAAAAAGTTGTTTTTAGCATGATATTCACCAAGGTTTTATTAATAAACTTGTTTGACTAGATACAAACAAGAAATCGCTTATGAAAAAAAGGTTATTATTAAAATTTTAATAATTTTTAGCATTCAAAGGATGAATATTAATTATTGAGGAAACTAGCTAGGTAAATCTCAAACATGTCAATATATCCTGTCATTGAAATGTTTGTTTTTGTGCCAAAAAACAGAATAAATACAATTTTGATTTGAATGTCAAAAATGTAGTCTAAAAAAATAGTTGAATCGCAAACAAATATTGAATGAAATCAATGAAACGATTTGTTTAAAATATATATAATTTTTTTTTTGAAAAATTGAAGTCACATCTGATGGAGTGTCAGACCATAAGTAAAACGATTTTTCATTCCTATTCTCTTATCTGTTGAAAAAACATGAAAAACATTACAGGTGTGCCCTCATAACCAATATTACAGACATTCAAAAGCTATCAATATTACAGTCGATACCAAATTACTAATCGATAAAACTTTTTTTCGGTGAACAGTCATTAGAGAACAAATTTTAGTGAAATGTTTAACATTTCATTTACAATATTTTAGTGAAATTTCGATTAAATTGATTAAAGTTAACATTTAATCTCTTTCTATGATATGATAATAAGTGTTAATAAATAATATGATTTGTCTGTAGTTTTCCGAAAGTGTTTCCATTAAATCAAATTTTGTTCTCAATTTAAGTAATAGTAATTGAAATTAAACTCGTTTTAATAGAAGTGATGCCAACAATTAATCTCTAGTTATTGTATTTCTGCAAACAATTGTTTCTTTGAAAAGTTTTTCACTTCAATTTTGAGTAATTTTATCGCAAAATTCCCCAAAATTTCCAAAATTAATCTTTTCTTAAATTATCTCAAATTAAGACTTAAGTGAATGCGTTGAGGAGTTATATATTGAAAAGTGTTTAAATAATTCAACCATTCGTTTGTAAATCAGATTCTAAGGTTTTTTCGACATAAATATGTGTTTACTCATTGAAGTATTGAAATTACAAACTTTGGTTCGGATTCCAATTCAATCTCAATATTGAAGTTTTCATTAACCAAAACAATAGAAGACTTTATAAGAGGACAACCATTTTGTGAAATACTAGTCTATTTTTTTTAAAACCAAAGTTTTGGTGACAAAGTCTTCACTTATTTTTTAAACTTAACCTGGATATTTCTTGGGAAATGGAGTTGCAAGATAAAAATCATATCTATCAGAACAATATCGCTATTTTATCGATGTCTCAATTCGATGGAGACAACGGTCGACCGATGGCTCACTTTAATCCTCCCTCACATGCAATCAACTCAAGAGTTTGTCTCTCTTTTATTTTTTTGTCTAATATTTATGATATTTGTTTCGATAATCATTTTTTCGACTCTTTTTATTTTTTGATAAATTATTAGAATTTGAGAAAATCTTTTGAAAATCAATGTTTTATTTGTTTGTTTTGACACACTTTTAGAAGTTATTCTTTAATTTATGTTAAGAGACCACAAAAGGAAGAGAATAAGTGTATTCGTATCGGTCTCTACAATGTTGTTGTGGTCGCCCTCGCAATCATCTGTTTATGTATTATCCTCGGCGTTGTCATACAAACTGTAAAAAACACAGACGCTAATCATCATGGTAATTTCTAGTTTAACTTTTTCACAAGTTGTGATTTTAATACATAGTTTATTCAATATTTTACTAATTATTTTGATTTTATTATTAAATGTCATGACTTTATCATTAATTTACTCTCATTTCAAAACTTAATATTAAGAATTCAATGAAAATGATTAAAATCCACAGAAATATAATTAATGATAAAAAGTAAAAAAAAACTGAATTTTTAAAACTCCAAAAGACTTCAATAACTTATAAAATGCAATGTTTGTTCTCTCAGGGGTTTCCTCATCGTTGGTGTCAGACGATGAATATGGGTCAGGTGGTGCACAACCGATAACATTGAACGATGTATTAGTGGGTAACTTATCCCCAGAACTTTTCAACGGGACCTGGATTTCTAACAGTCAAATGATTTTCTACGACCGAAGCCATAATTTATGTACTTTTGATGTAATAACTCAACAAAAAGATATTCTAATTTATAACGAGACTGTTGTAAGTATTAAAATAGTTGTTGACCATGCTCATTTTTCATACAAACTTCTAATAAGACAACTTTTTGACAGCTTTCCAAAGATATAAAAGGAAAACTTTTATCTAAAGATATGGATTTCCTTTTAGTGGCGTACGATATAAGCAAAACGTATAGACACTCAACGCTTTCCAAATACAAAATTTATGATATCTTTAATGAGTGAGGAATTCATTTATTATTTTTAATTAAATTAAATAAAAGATTAAAAGTTCGTTCACAGAATTACTTCCAACTGATATACACTTTGAGAATAAATTTATACAATTCGCTGAATGGGGTCCCAAAGGTTCCCAAATTATTTTCGTTCACAAGAATAACATTTACTATAAGCCAAGGGTTGAGGCACTTCCTATACAGTTGACCGATACTGGAGTCACAAATGTAATTTACAATGGTTATTCTGATTGGGTCTATGAAGAAGAGATTCTTGAAGAAGAGAAGGCATTTTGGGTATCTCCTGAAGGCACGGAATTAGTGTTTGCGCAAATCAATGACAGTTTAGTGGATACTGTTAACTGGCCTTACTATGGTCAATTTGAAAATATCAATGACAATCAATATCCATCACAAGTAGCCCTCAAGTATCCAAAGCCGGGACGGAATAACCCTTTAGTGGACTTATTTGTTCTTAGTTTAAACGATTCTGTCGATGACATAGAAATTATTCGTTTGATTCCACCCGAAACTATCCTCAAACAGTTTAGTCCATGTCTTCTGTTTTTGATTCCTATTTTAATTAATTATTGATTTAAAGGGAGTACTACTTCACTGCAATCGCTTGGATTGACAACAATAGGTTTACCATTACTTGGCTCACAAGAGATCAGAATTCCTCAATAATAGATGTTTGCGATCGAAAGTATAGCTGGAGTTGTAATTCAGTAAATATTCATAGATTTTCAAAATATTTTTATCTGAAGCATTTATTTGATAGAAATTTAGCCTGGCATCATCTAATAGCTGGGTTGATCTCTATGCTGCTCCGGTTCCGGCCCCTCAACACAACGCATTCTTCATAAGACTGCCTGAACTAATTAGTCATGATATAGGGTATTATCACCATGTTGCTCTTGTCTACTTTCAGGTAATACTTATTTTGATTGAATATTTCATTTCTTATTAAATTTGATTGAAAACAGAATAAAACTGTGAAATATCTAACAATGGGTTTATATGATGTAATAGAAGTGGTGGCCTTCAATCGAAACCATCAATTATTGTTAGTTTTCAATCGATATTTTAATCGATTTATACTTATATTTATCTTATTTAAGGTATTTCTTGTCGACTATACCCGAAGATCCGTCAGTTCGTCATCTAATGAGTGTTAATATTTTTGATGAAAAAGTTTTGGATCCAATTTGTCTGACCTGTCATTTGGGGAATAGTTGTCTCTATAATAACGCTTTTTTCAGTCCCGACGCAGAATATTATGTCCTTCAATGTGAAGGACCTAAAACTCCAAAAGTAGAGCTGAGAAGAGCTAAAAATAATTCATTAATAACTGATTTAGAAGACAACGAAAGTCTTAAAACAAGACTCAGAGAAAAATTAATTCCAAAGACAAGAAAATTAAAGATCAAAACTACAGACAAATTCTGTAAGTATTGACACTTAAATAAAAAAAGACATTAATCTTGACGTTTGATCAGATGCTTATGTTGAGTTAGTGTTGCCTGCTAACTTTGATGAAAAGAAAAAATATCCCCTAATGGTTGAGGTTTATGGAGGACCCGGCAGTCAACTCGTTATAGACAAATATCGTGTTAACCACTGGGGCTCACATTTAGCCTCTAATATGAGTATAATTTACGCTCGTATTGATGGTCGCGGAAGTGAAAACAAGGGATCAAAATATTTACACCAAATATATAAGAATTTAGGAAATGTTGAGGTTATGGACGTAATAGTGGCCACGCGGTGAGTGTCTGTTAGTCACTAACTTTCGTTCATTTATTACTTATTCCTCATTTGAAGTATAGTTTCCTTCGCGATATGCCATTCATTGATGAGAAAAGTATAGGGATTTGGGGCTGGAGTTATGGCGGTTATGTCACTCTTATGTCATTAGCTCTCGATTATTTTGATCCGGTGTTTCATTGCGGTATTGCTGTGGCGCCGGTCACTAATTGGATGCTTTACGGTTAGACTTTTTATCATTTATTACTCTTTGAAAGTAAATCATATATTAATTTAATAGATTCTGTTTATGTCGAGAGATATATGGGTTGGCCTTTCGATAACATCAAAGCATACAATCAGTCCGACGTCTTGAATAAAGTGCTGTTTCTTAAAGAAAAAAAATTACTTTTAGTGTTCGGAACTGCAGACGGTTTGCATAAAAATATGATTTTTTTATAATAACTTTTTGAAATAATTGCAGATAACGTACATTCGCAGCACTCAATGCTTTTAATGTCTAAAATGAATGAAATCGGAATGCTTTATGAAACTCAGATCTATCCCGACAGCGATCACTCACTTCACGAATCAGCCATACATTTATATCAAAGAATGGATGATTTCCTGGAGCGATGTTTTTACTATTGATATACTTTTAGTCAATTTTCAATAAACTCAAAGTTTTCTTAGAAGTCATTTGTAATATAAACTATAAAAACATTAAAATCATAAAATCTTTTATTTATTTCTATTTTTTTCATTTCATAAATTATTTTTTGTTTAAATAATTGATTGAAAACAATAATTATTTTAAATTACATTCATTTTGTAATAAAAATCATTTTTTAGTATTAAAACCGTTTGGATTTTTCTTCTGCCACTTCCAGGCAGAGGCACACATCTCTTCAATAGTCTTGTTGGCCTTCCATCCCAACTGTTCCAACGCTAGTTTTGAGTCGGCATAGAGTGCGGTCACATCTCCTGGTCGTCGCTCTACTATTTTATAGGCAACTCTAACATCATTTGCCGCTTCAAAAGCTTTAATGACCTAAAAAATACAATTAATTTCATTTCATCACTTCATTAGAAATTCAAATTTACTTCGAGAACAGAATATCCTCTACCCGTTCCTAAATTGATGGCATGAAATCCATTCCAATTCTCGGAAGTGATTTTTTCGAGTGCTTTCAAATGACCTTTCGATAAGTCGTCGATATGAATGTAATCCCGAACTCCAGTGCCGTCAACAGTGTTATAGTCATTACCAAAAACCTTCAACTCTGATCTGACCCCAACCGCCACTTGCGTTACAAATGGCATCAAATTATTTGGTATTTCCTGTGGATCTTCTCCGATATCACCCGAGGAATGAGCGCCAACCGGATTGAAATAACGCAAAGATATTACACACCAATTGTCTGATGATTTCGACAAGTCTTCTAATATCTGTTCGACCATATATTTAGTCTTTCCGTATGGATTAGTACAACTGCGACCCGTCGGCATCGTCTCATCCAATGGTAAAACTTCAGGATTTCCATAGACTGTGGCCGACGACGAAAATATAAAGTTATAGACATTATGTCTGCGCATAACCTATGGTTTAAATCAATTAACAATTAAAGAGTCGATACATATTTTAATAAAAAAAAATTAGAGCTTAAATATTATAAAT
The DNA here is from genome assembly GCA_034695685.1 of Galumna lanceata. Classification (NCBI taxonomy): domain Eukaryota; kingdom Metazoa; phylum Arthropoda; class Arachnida; order Sarcoptiformes; family Galumnidae; genus Galumna; species Galumna lanceata. The sequence continues at coordinate 15,688 of JAQFZL010000162.1, forward strand.
GAGATAAAAATTTAATCTAAAGAGTATATTAAATTCATATGTAATATACAATATATTTAATCCTTTTGTTTAGCTATGATTTTGAAAATTTTATGAAATCTAATGAATTTTATCTTTTGTAAAGTCATTCAAATGAAAAGAATTAATTTCTGCATATTTTTAAATTTGCATTAATTTTTTTATCAAAGGCTTAAAAGAGCAAACATTTCATTTGATTGACTCTTTGGATGACCTAAATTGCAAACATTGATTGCATTGCCTTTTGATACTATTTATAGGAAGCAATGGATAGAAAAAGAAAAACAAATCATTGTATAGAAAGTGATGTAAATAAGATATGAGGCATACCTTCAACAGCTTTATAGTTCCGCTGACATTATTTTCATAATATTCTAATGGTTTGGCCACAGATTCGCCCACAGATTTAAGAGCAGCGAAATGAACGACGACATCGATCTTATGTTTGGTAAACACATTACCCAAAAAGTTTTCATCTTTAATGTCTCCCAAATAATATTTTAGTCTACGTTTTGCCAATTTTTCCACTCGTATTAGACTTTCAGGCATTGGTTTGCCCTCCAATTGGATGGCATTCACTATATTGTCGATTACCACGACATCAAAGTTAGCCACCAAAAAATCTAAGACACAGTGGGAGCCGACATAACCGGCACCGCCGGTAACTAAAATTGTTTTGGCCATACCTTCACTCGCTCTCAGTTCACAACTGATTACATTTCATAACTTTTGGCATTAAATATGATTTTAAGTCAAAATAAGTTAAAATTTTTAACACAAAATATCATTTGATTACTAAAAAATAGATAATCAAAGTCTCTAATTATAGATATGATAACATTATTGAAACTAATTTTTTTTCAATTTTATAAACAAATGATAAGTCATTTTCAGTACTGAAAAATAAAACCAATGTTTAATATTTTCTCATTAAATTGTTTTAATAAAAAAAAATCCTTGAATTTAAACAAAACTAATCGAATGATTTATTAAAGATTGAATTACATATAAAATTTTCTGTTGATAAATACCATGGTAATCGTGTAATATATTTTTTATTAAAATATATTCTTACCTTTTTATTAAAAGGTAAGAATTATTTTTGGGATTAACAAGATTAATTTTGTTTAGTTTATTCAAATATTTTGATTATTATTTCAAAAGTCAATTCAAGTAATTTTTAGTAATATTATTTATACCTTGATTAGTTTATTTTTCAAAAATGTTTATTTTGATGAAATTCAGTTCAATAGTAATATTTTCAATTATTTAAACATATATACATAACATGTCAAAGGTTTCGATTCTAGGGGTGGATATTTAACCTATTTTTCGTCTTAATTTAGGGGGTATTTTGAAAACCACGCCCATTTCAATTATTTGAGCGCTCACTCTAGGGTTTTCCGGAATACTCCCCTCCCCCTATTAGCCATCTCAGTATATGTACTGTATAACCTGAGATGGCTAAAAGAGGTATTCTGGAATACCCCCTGAGATCGAAAAATTGGCAAAATACCTCTCCCTGTGATCAAAGGTCTTTAGTCATCTCAGGTATAACCTATGAAAAGATCTTTTATCACATATGGAATAATTTATGAAAATCTATAAAAATATACTTCAAATTGAAATATATTTTGAAATTGTAGTTTTGGAGATCTCTAGTGATCGATAAGTAAATAAATATCTTAAAATCATACTTTAAATCAGCAAAATATACAAAACTTTAGTTTTTTACACAAAATCAATATTCGGATATATATTCACAGAATATTAAAATATTTTAATGAAAGTTTTTATTTTAAAACAAATTTTGAGGGCAAAGCCTATGAGCACTACATTTACGGGTTTATATTAAATAAGTAATATTTATTTTAAATCAATTTAACATAATGTGGATGGGGGTGGGTGTGAGTAGAGCAAATACATATACTACATATTATTTCGTAAATGTTGTGAAAAATTTACAAAATAGTCAGTTGTATGGGAACCGATGCGTAATTATCTAAAGAATTTGTGTAATTATTTGAAGAAATATCTCTCTAGAGGTCCAATTGGTAAATTATTATTTTTTATATACATAATTTACAAAGAAAATTTTTTTTATATATAATTTTTAAAAGATTTATATTCCTATATTTATAAAGAAATTTGCTGTGCTATGAGTGGTTGGGTGTGAGTAAAGCAAATACATATACTACATATTACTTGGTGAATGTAGTGAAAAAGAGTTAAAGTGCTGTAAATTATGACTTACCACAAGTTATTCAATGAAAGATTGATTGTTTGCTGATTGTGTGCTGACTCATTCTTAACTATTGATTGGCCATTAAATTGATTGTCGAATGATTTATTGCCCTTTTATTAATAATAGGGTACTTCGCAGCACAAATTAACACTTAATCATTAATAGTATTTTACTAACATTTAACTTATTTTTTTCACTTTTCTTTCAATTTAAGAGAGAAACACAATTTTTTAATATTAATAAATACCTAATTTAATCTTAAGGGCTTTTTTTAAGAGTGTAGAGTAAAAGAAGTTTTATAACAAGAAAACTCAATTAAAAAAGTTTCAACGAATTTAGGGATATTTAAAAAAGCGAAAAAAAGATTAAACTCAATGAAGTTTTAATGAATTATAAAATCGAGTTGTTTTTATAAAGCGCGCTTGGGAATATGAACAAGTTAAATCTAATACAATAATTAATGTTGAAATTTTTAGGTTCACTGCATATGAATTTTATAGTAATTTTTAGACTCTTATTCACGTTTTTGATATTCATTTGTCATTATTTTTCCTTTATAATAGAGAATTGAACTGATATAACATAAAGAAAATTGAACTTATTATATACATTAAAATTACTAAAAGGTATTATTTTTAAATATACTTGGTAATGATATTTGATAGAGTAAATTTTTAGTGCAATAAAATTGCATTTCTTTTTCAACACTCTTGATTCAAGATTCTTGAATTATATTTAATACATATTATGTATGAAACCATTAACTGAAATGAATATTTTTGTCATTCATTTTATTAATGAATACCATTATACCAAACAACAGACCACTTGTAAAATAATTGATATTATTACTACATAAATGTGCAAGAAGTTCTTTCAATCAATATTCCTCTGAAACTAATATTGATTTAAACATATTGATTGAATAAACAATATTATCCAGTGAAATAAAAATATCCAAGGAGTAAAAATTGTAGATCACATCATTATCTTAAAAAAATAAAACAAATGTTAAAAAAATTATATCTGGATAAATATTTTGTTAATTTTCTTACCAATAATTACCAAATCGTATAATTATAATTTCAAAAAATATACTATCAAAGAATATCTTGTAAAACACAATTTAATAGAGTCTATTAAATAGACTTATCGTATGGTATTGTCTGACAGTTTCGGCTGATAACGTATAGTCTTCATCTGAAAATTATGTGAAATTAAATTAGGTTTCAGTTTCCGATTAATAAGTGTTGAGTAGTAAACGCAGAATTTATATCTGAATTTGTATGTAAGCTAAACATAGTTTGCTTGATGACTAGTACGTTGTAATTTTAAATGACTCTTTTCCATGAAATTAATAATTTTTCAAAAAATGAATAAATAACCCTGATTGACATATATTTATGAATGCTCTAAATTTTAGAGTCTAAAACAATGTTTCAATGATTAACGTTTTCAAAAATTTACCCCAAAATTTGTAAACAAATATAAATTATTAAAACTTCAAAACATTATTCATAGTAAACTATGTTATGCTCACATATAAATTCTGCCTTTACTAGTGTTGAGTTTATTCAGAATATTAAAGTATAGTAATAGTTATTTTACCAAAAAATTATCCTTTTTTGTGATTTATATATAAAAAGCATTTCATGTAATAAGAAATTGAAAAATCAAATACACCGATAAATTAAGTCTTATTTACTTTTGTTTGTTCAGCTCAACCATCACTAACTTTATAATCATATTAAAGAACACAAAAAATTGAAACATTCAAAGTTTGAGCAAACATTAACTTCATAATTAACACTGAAATTCAGTGCCACTGATCTTAACTATGGAGAGAAGACATTCATTTCTAATGAATCGTTATTTTTATATTATATAAATTATATATAAGATCTCAATAGTTACCTAGGTAAGATGTCCGCCTGATATTGAGTTGCATCAATGAAGATTGACTTACATTGTTTATCATTCAATTTAGCTTGTTTAAATGAACAAAAATAAATCATTGAATTGTGCGAGTGGTCATTCCTTCACCCGAATCGGTTTTCAAAATTTATAGAAATTAAAAATTATGAATAGACTATCAATGAATTAAAGTAAACTTTAGATTAGAGGCCGTACTTTTCCTTATTTTCCTGACCCTTCCCTTCCCGAACCCTAAGTTAGTTAAAAAAGGAAGTCCCTCTCCCGATCCCTAATGAATTTTTCCAAACCCTTCTTGAACCCTTAAAATGTATGCCTTAAAAAATAAGCATAACTTTATGTAAATTTTTTTTGTTCAGTAAATAATTGATCTGATGTATCGACAATCGATCACATAATTCATTAAAAAATATTGTTATATAAAAAGTAAAATTTCAATTTTAGATAAGGGTTTAAAGGGCAGAACAAACCCTTTTCCGACCGTTGATTGAAGCCCTTCCCTTCCCTTAACCCTAGGGTCCCGCGGGACCCTAGGGAGTAAGGGTTGAAAAGTCCAATCTCTACTTTAGGCAATGAGTAATATGTGTAAGTTTATCAGAATTAAATGAATTAAAAATTGATATTGAATTGTTTGAAATACTATTTCATTGATTTTCTTATTCATAAAAATAATTCATTTGTAAATTTCATCTTGTTATTCATTCATTTTTGATAAGCTTACTCATATTACTCACTAAACTTGCTCATGATCTAAAGTTTACTTTAATTCATTGATAGTCTATTCATTGGTAAAACTATTTGGGAGCACTAAATTAAATGTTCTTATAAACTGTTATCTAGTGAACTTTAAAATAACCCCTTTAATAATATCTCAGTTAATAACAGTTTACCCTTCTCATGCATGTTATATTATGGTCAAATTTATAATATATTAATAAGCTCTGACCGAAGGCTATCAATAATGAGTCATTATTAATAACTATATAAGTGTTAACCTTTTCCCTGATTTTTGCTCAAAATTCAATATTAGTATTTGACATTATTTTACTTAAATTAATTTTTTATCAAGCACCATTCTTTAAAAATCTTATACTAAATTTTATATTAAATACTTGACTAATAAATGTTTCACCCTTCCTATAAGATGTATCATGGTCATTTATCAGAGATTATCAATAATGACTACAATAGTGATTTTAATTTGTTTAATAAATCCCATTGAAGTATTTGACATTTTTGCTGGATAAAATAATTTGTTGTTCGCTTGACTAAACGCTATAATTAAAAATTCCTATAATAAAT